>VFFE01007149.1:2797495-2846097 GCA_008921705.1 Burhinus oedicnemus
CCAAACAAAAAAAAAAAAAAAAAAAAAAAAAAAAAGATGTTTTGTGCTGCTTGAGCACCAAACACTGTTGGAGGGAAGGGGAGAATTTGGAATCGGAACTTCCTTGCTTTTGGATCTCTCTAATATGGTGCCTTGGTGTGCATGCTTCTTTCATAAACAGAAGGTGATTTCATTTTTGTGCGTAACTCTTCCCAAATGTATGAATCAAAAGTCTCTGAAGCAACATCTGGAGAAGTCCCAAGACAGAAAACTGTGATTTATCTCAGCACAAAGATGTGTTCGTTCACGAGATTCTGGTATTCAGACAGAAAACAGCGCAGTTCTCCCATTTTCATTTAATGTGATTTGTAGCTAGTGCAACGTTTAACTTTCACTTTTGCCTTTTCTTCCAAAAACATTATGCAGCACCACAGTCACTTGCTGGTGCTTATAGATAAAACTTTTGGGGAGATTTTACCCTGGTCGTGCCTGCTGTCGTCATTCAGCTAGAGTAGATGTTCTCAGTGTTTCCAGCAGTCAGTTTTTTCACTCTCGGCTGCATAAACGTGTGTATGGCACGTCAGTTAAATAGCATCCAGACTTCAACTTGTGCAGTTGCAATCCTAATGAAAATCTTCAGGCTGTCTGCATTGGCAGGTTCAGTGTAAAGGTCAGAGGCGAGCATTGGAAGGGGGAAGCAGGGGAGAGTGAGGACTTCTGCTTTATCTCCTCCATATGTGAACAAAGTCAAATTTTAGCCTTTCTTTGTTAGGTGACTTTTGAGCTGGGTTCAAGATGGGGGCTAAAAAGTTCTTCTGTTTTTTTCCCTTGCATTTAAAAGAACATTCCTGCCCTGCCCTGCACAGCCTGTTTATTACATGGTGGTTACATGGGCATTTCTGACTGGATTTCCTTGGGGTGACATCTCTCAGGTCGGAGCAGGTTGCTCGGGAAGAGGCTTGGCTGGGGAGGGGTGCACTGAGTCAGTTTACACTGAAAACTTTACGCTACTGAACAGGACCTTCTGAATGCCATAAAATGTATACGATTTCAGTGTGAGCAGGGAAATATTGATATTGCCATTTGGCAGAGTGTGGAAATGCGGCCGCAAGAGTTAGATCTCAGAGAGAAGGTGTGAATGAAAAAATAGCACAACTTTTTCTCCTTTTCTTTGCAGACTAGAGATAAGCTAATGCTTGCGTGTGCATATGCAGCATCCAAAGTCTGCAGCGTGTCGGGCATGGAGAGCCAGATTGTCTTTCTTTCTACCAGTACATTTATGCTTTAATTTGGGAAACATGGTGGGAACCGATAGCATCTTGTTTCTGAGAGAGGCTTTCTGATGATCTTACTGGTGGTGTCATGTCTCCGTGTGAGACAGTAACTCCTGGCCCCTGCTGCGGTGACAAACTCGGCAATAACACAGTGCTGGGACTTGCTCTCGGGGCAGAAGCTGTGCAAGGCACCCTTGGCACCCAGGCGGGGAGTTGCCAGCCCTTTTGTTACACACTTAAACTGTACCATAAACTCTTCAGTTCAGTGTGGGGAGGGGCAGGAGGGACTCCTACTCACTGCTTTTTTCCTTGTCTGATTTAACATTTCTTATGTCACTCTGGAATCCTCTGGTCATGTTCCAGAGTTCTTGCGTGAACTAGTGCCATTTAGATATCTTTTAATGAGCTTGAAAGAGATTGAGGAACTGGTGACTTTTTAAAAGGGTGTTTGCATGATTTGCATGCCATTCCCTCACAATTCTGTGGTAGTTTCCAAAACCTTTTTAATCTTGTCAGTCGTATCTATTTGCTGTTTGAGAAGGAGCTTCAGAGATATGCATGGCTTCCAAAATGTCCAGTAAATACTGGGCAGGTTATTGAGTATTTTGAATTTAATGCATTTTGGATATGTTGGTCAGGGATTCTCTTAAGGAGGAGTGCAGGCAGAGCTGTTTCACCAGAAATCCAGAACTGACGACCTGCTGTGTTTTGGTTCTGGAAGAGCTCTACAGGCTTTCGCTTCATTGCAGCGTAATATTGTTCTTCAAACAAATCACACACAAACTCGTATGCCTTCTCTGCAGTCAGTTAACTCCTTTCTAACAGTTGAGAGAGCGCTGCAGCAGCAAATCTGGGTCACACACCCTACAAAGGACAAACGACTACAGATGACAAATGCTTGTGTGCCTCTGTCGCTGAAGAAGAGACTAAAATTAGCTTCCGACTCTTATTCGAATTAAAAATTACCCAAAGGGAAAAGAACTAATTCTCAAAAAATTTAAACCCACACAGTCTCAACCACGTATTACTCCAACTAAAGAACTGAAATGCAAAAATAAAAAGGCAGTAACCAAACTTTCTGGGAGAAAGAGGTTTTCGTTTTCCCTAGTATATCTCAGAAGGGAAATACGAATGAGGTTATTGGGGACCTCAGACAAGTGTTCGTGTGCTACCCTTCATACAGTGCTGCAGCAGCATCTCTTCACTCTACCATCTCCAAAATATCACAGTTTTTAGCTCTGGAGTACTGCCATATATGCATTTTGTCAAAATAAACCTTAACTAAATGGGTTTTACAAGACCAATGAATGAAGTGGTGGCTAGCACAATTTTGTCCAGGATCAGCATTTTCCACAATCATTTATAAAAAGTGATTATAGCAGACCAGAGAGTATGAACATTGCTAAGTTGCTGCCTAATGCCAAATGCTGTCAAGAACACACAAATTTCTTAATATAGTTTTAGATTAAGAAAACAAATCATACACCCAGCTTAAGGAATGCCCTCTATTTAAGGCATAATCTCTCGTTTTGCAGCACTGTGCTTGTAAATCCTTTGCAGCTTTGGAGATCACCTTCTCCAGCAGAGCAAATGTAGTGATTTTTTTATATCTCTGACTAGTAAGGGTTTTTCTCAAATAAAATATTTTCCTAAGCAATAAGGACTATATGGAGGTGAAGGCAGGTCACATTCTATAGCAATAAAGCCTTATGTACAGTAAAAGAACAAAATGCAACTAAAAAAACGATTGTTACAAATAACTTTGCACAAAGATGAATTCCCGTATCCCAGAAAACACTCTGCCTGCACTCTTCCTTAAGAGAATCCCTGCTCAACATATCCAAAATGCAGTAAATTAAAAATGCTCAATAACCTGTCCAGTATTTATTGGACATTTTGGAAGCCATGCATCTCTGTGAGGCTCCTCCTCAAACAGAAAGAGTTTTTATTGCCAAAGTGAACTCTACCATGAGGTGGTGATGGCTGAAAGAGACCCAGAGGTGAAGATGGCACAGCCGGGAGTTCTGCAGCCTCCGTTTCCTCCCCTGTGGGTGAGACCAAGCCACGTGCGTGCCTTGCAGCACTGCCTATCTGAATGGGAATTGAGGCCTGCAAAGAATGATTTTCTGTTCCATCATCTCCTTTTCCACAGCATCCTCTCCATTCTGGAGATAGATGGCTTCTTTTCAGCACTCTCTGCTTGGATTTTGCATGTGCTGTCTGGTTTGTCTCAGACTTCTGTAATTACTGTCCTTGGAGGAGCTGCTTTAGCCACTATTCTGGTGTGGACAAGTGACTGAAACTTGAATTACCCAGACACATAGTCTTTCTCCAAATAATGTCCCATAATTATGACCTGTGGGCATCTATATCCTCAGTCACGGTGACAGAAATATTAATGGGAAAAACACGGTTGGTAAACAGAAAAAGAGATGTGTGAAGTCCTTGGGGCCTGGCGTTCTCAAACAAAATCTGCCTTGTTCTGGGGGACGGATTGGGGTCTGACGTAAAGACAGAAGGCTAGTTGGGGAAGATGGTACCTGTGGTTTTGTTTCTGCTTTAAAATGTTTAGAAGTTGGTGGGGTTTTTGGTTTATTTTACATTTTAAAAATGCTTTTATTTACCCTGTTTGCCTTCCAACATTGGATGCCAGGGATCTGTAGAAAAAACTAGACTAATTTAGAGGAGGAGGTCGTGTTTGGCTCGAAGGTCCCCTTTTTAGGTCTCTTCTGGCAACAGGCTTTACATTCAACTCGATAGCATTTCTGAATGTGGGTAGCGTCACGCAGATAGGGTTTGAATGCTGCAAGTGAAAAGTGTGAAAAATTCAGGGGATGTTCTAGGCACCACTAGACAGAACTGTATTGATTTAGGAGGAAATCCCAAGGAGGAAATAGTTCTTGTCAACTGATTACTTGAAGTTATGGTTATGCTACTCTTGCAGACGTCCATAAATTAAACTGCCAACAGTTGGCATCTGCCACTGTCACAGTGCTATAGGTCATCCTTCCCATAGAATTTAGTCTGATGCTGCAGTGACTTACTTACCTGCCACACAAGTACTGAGGGAGCATTTGGGAGTCGGGAGGAAGGTGGACTGTGCTTGGGAGATGTGTATGTAGGCCCAGCATGGAGAGGAGGTTGGGGACATAGCGTGGGACAGAGGGAAGCAGTGCCAGGCCCCTGGCAAGCAGATATTGAGGGAGGGAGGTACAGGAGTGAGAGAGTCCCAGGCCAAAAATGGGTGCCCGTGAATGATGTTGTGACCTAAATTGTCATGTGCTGAATGTTTTCACATGCTGGTGGTTCTTTCCACACTGAAATTCTGGATTTCTTTGAATTCTGTCTCCAAGCTGCTATCTTTCCTCCCTGGATTCTTGTGGAGGTGTTATCTACTAAAACAGGGAGGAGGTCATGTTGATTTTGGGGAGATTTTCCTACCTCATAACTTGCCAGCAATGCAGCATCTGAGAAGTTTAAATTGGAATTAGCTGACATTTTCCTACTGTCCCAGGAATTCAGGAGTCTTTGAAGAACAGCCTGTTTATGTGGACTGAAGGTAGTGGGCTTGAGGGATAACTGATTCTATCTGGAAACCTCTGTGCTGGTCCCTAAAACCAGGAGGGGAAGTTTGACATTGCTTACAGTCAGTGGGGACTTTTTTGGCGTTTTTTTCTACCTTTCTTTTACTGGATAGTTTCAGCTCAGGATAGCAGAAGATAGATTGAAGTATAGTACCTAATTAGGAAGCTATGAAAAGACTTATTTTTCTTTACAGAAAAGGCCACAGATGGCTCTCTGCAGAGTGAAGACTGGACACTTAACATGGAGATCTGCGACATTATCAACGAGACAGAAGAAGGGTATGTGCTATTTTGGCAAACTTTGAAAGGTTCAGGAGCATGATCTTCATCCAGTCATACTCAGTATGTGAGGAGGTGCAGCGATTCTGGGGGCAGATGCTCATACTTTGAATGTAGTTTGCATATGAGTTACTTTGTTTTCCTGCTCCTTAGACATTTCAGAAAACCACTGTATGATGCAGCACTTTCCGTGGTCGGCCTCTGCTTGGGAGGGCGGGCATGAAAAATGTATTGTTGGAGAGGGTACTGAGTTTGTGCTTTTGGGGTTCTTGTTTTCAGCAGGTGTATCTCTCTGCAGTGCTGCAGTGCTGTTAATTTCAGCTGTTTGAATAGAGAGCTTCTCTGATACATCTCCTTCAGCATCAGAAAAGCTGTGCTGCTTGCAGTTTGCAGGAGAACTGATCGCTGGGCTTATGCCCTGGGCCTTTTTCTGAGTGACTGTCAATCTTTCCTGCTTGGTCAACATCCTGCCTTTTTGGAGGCCTCAGGCATTGCTCTGGTCTTGACTTCTGTGATATCTTGTCTCCTCACATAATTCTACATGACCCTGGTTTGCTTGTCATCAAATAATCGGAAGTTAACACACATGCTTATGTCCAGCTGGAAATGGTAAAGGATTCCTTTTCCCACAGTATATGTGTGGCATGTGAGGAGTGTCTGAGCTGTCTTTTAAAAATGGTGTGTTTCTCCTTCAGTCCAAAGGATGCCATTCGAGCACTGAAGAAGAGGCTGAATGGAAACAAAAATTACAGAGAGGTCATGCTGGCGCTGACGGTGAGTGGGGGCAGGCTGGAATGCCTCAAAAGGGCAGAACCCTTTTCTTTTGTTATTTTCCTTTTCCTGGCACTCTCTTGAATGTACACACTATTTGCTTTAACAGCCACTGCTCTGCCCTTTTCTTCTCTCCAGTTGCCTCCTCACTTCCTTGGGGAGAGTTGCTGGAAGCTTTGCATAGTGTTTTTCTGACTCAATTGATTTCTGCCTTTTTCTGGGCTCTTTTTCATCCCAAGCACTGACTGAGGAAAGTTAAAGTAGCCCAAATGAGTCTGTGTACCCTCTGGGGCTTTCCCTTCTACTCTCATCTCCCTGTGTCCTACTGTTTCTCCACTCCAAGACAACAGCTGTGGGCATATCTGCAAGTGAGGATGATGAACTTGCCATGTTTTCAGCTTCATAAGTAGCTGATGCACAATTTCCCATGTGAATGGATCTCTGTAGGAGACTCAAATTAATTTATGCTGATCTAATTCCGCTCAATAACGTGTAAATTATATTCTGTGCATTTAGGCAGCACTGCTAAGGTGTGAGATAATTTGCCAGTGACCTTTCCTGCTGATGACTTTAGCTAGGGGTTTCCTGGGCAATGCAGCACTCCTGAACGCGTGGTGCTGGGCAGGCTCTGCACCGCAGCGGTCTGAGGAATGAGCAGCAGTAACCAGATCGAGTTGTACTGCTGTGGGTAGGTGATCTGTATGATTCTTTCGCACAGCTCTTGTTGCATCTCCCTGACGAAGCATGACTGTACTTTCTGTCTTCTTGCCATTTCCTATCCTGGATTGTCATTTTGACAGATTACCAAAGACCAAACCATGAGATTACCCATTGTGCAGGAAACAGCGAAATTCATCAGGAGTGAGTCCATGTCATCAGGGCTGATGAAGGTAGCTGAAGTAGGAGAGTAATTACAGACTCCTCAGATACAGAGTTGCAGTGGTTATTAGGCATGGCTGTAAGGAGAAGTGACACATTGGATTTATCTCCATGCTAATCATGTTCTTCAGAGAAAAATCAACAGCTGTTCTTCCATGGCAGTTGAATGGCAAGTGGAAGGTGCCTCTAGCTAGGTTGCAGGGGGAAAATGTGTCAAAGTATAACCTGTCAGAGCATTCACAAGGGAGTGTTTTGAATGAGTGAAGATCATTCACCTGAATTCCCAACTCTAAAACATGGCTTATAGCTCAGAGCAAGTGGGTCCAGCTGTGTTCCAGGTACATAGAAAATGGTGGAGTGCCACAGCATGATAATATCTCACTGTGACAGGATGTCCTCTGTCTTACCTGCTCTTGATGAGATGCTGTGTACTTAGCTGTTCAGCTGCGCAGGTTGCAAAGTTCTGCTTTGAAGAGGAAGAAACTTCGTATTTCTTTACCTTGAAAACAAGCAAAGGTAGATCACAAAAGTGCCCAGTATGGTGGATTAATTGTGGGTGAGATGCGTCTAAATGTATGTATAGAAAAGTAAGCTTTTTGGTAAAATTGGGGAAGAAAAGAAGAATAAAGAGTAAAACTGTAATTTCTCCTCTGTCTTCTCTCTCTCTCCCATCAAAAGTCTTTAAGTAAAATTAAAAAAAACCCAAACCCAAAATCAGAGACCAGCCACATAGCTGCTCTGGGCGTGATCAAGCTTTGCTCCAACAATGAATGTTTTTTTGTGTGTGCGTAGGTGTTGGAGACCTGTGTGAAGAACTGTGGCCATCGCTTTCATGTCTTAGTGGCAAACCGTGACTTCATAGATGGTGTTCTGGTGAAAATCATCTCGCCCAAGAATAATCCCCCCACTATTGTACAGGATAAAGTACTAGCGCTGATTCAGGTACACAGCTTGTCTCTGCTTCCATATGTTGCTGCCTGAAATAAGGACTGTCTGCTTTAGTGCTACGCATCGTTAAACATGCTGTCATCATTAAAAATGTGGCAAGTTTTTCATATGTAAAAACAAACAATATATCCAGATTGGCAGGGAAGAGCAGACATGCACCCGCATAGATATTTTATCCAGGGAGAAATGCCTGGATTCTAGTTAGAGAGGTACCAGTCTGCTCTAAAACAGGTGGATGGCTTTGCAATTTAACAGTCAAATGTAGAAGCTGGAGACCTGCTTCTGTGATGGGCTTGTCATCTGAGGCTAGGAAATTTTAGAGGATCGCACTTTCACTGTCAGTTGCAGAACACTTACCTTTCTGTGTCTGTTTCCCTGACCGTAAAATGAGGCTGTTTCCCTCCATTAGAAAGCTTTCTGAATTCCTTTTAAAGATGGTTATAGAAAAGTAAATGACCATATAGGAGTTAAAATGTTTTTAGTGTCTTTTCTCTGGTTATTGTGCAGTAAAAGTGCACTGTCAAATCCTTGCCTGCAGTGGGGAAGTTCAGACATAGGCTTGTCTGCCACTTCTCCTTCTGTGCAGCATAACAATAAACAGCCATGTTAATTCCACAAACCATTAGCAACACATGAGGAAACATTGGTGCCTGCCTGGAGGAAATCTGACAATTATAGGAAGCTTTATCACTAAGCTCCTACAGGCTATTGCATACACCAGAGACTAAAAGACACTGCGTATTTAAAATGATATAAACCTGCTGCAGTGTTTCTTGTGGGAAGGTACTTACAAATGCGCAGCATAGTTTCCTGGACGTACTTCTGATTTTTGTGGCAAAGCACGCAGTTGAATTTCTGCTGGTTTGTTTGTTATTTGGATGCACAGAGAGGAGGACATCGTTAGAGCATGACAGTGTAAATAAGTGATTTCTGAACAGGAAATAGGCTGGGTGGGGGAATTCGGTGGGCATTGCATTGGGGTCTGTGGAGTCCCTTTATTTCTCGTCTCTGATCTCAAGGCTTTTTAAAAAAATAGCACAAAATTAATGAAATTATTTAAAACAATGCTTGTGCATCTGACTGAGCCCTTGGGTGTCTGCCTGCTTTGGTGGGAGAGCCGATGCCTGCGGTGACCAGGAGATGAGGTTAAATACTGTCCCATAAAGAGAAACTGTGCATGTTTCCATACTGTTTGCTCTGCTACAGTGTTTTCGAGAATGTTGGTTGTGCTGGGTCCTGGATTTAAGTGGATTCACCATCATCAATGCAGCTAAGATGGAAGTATTTGTAACATAACCAAAAAGCCGCAGTCATTGCCTCAGTGTATTAAACAGAGCTTTATCTGAGCAGACTTAGTGCAGTAAAGCTAAAAGCATCACTCTGGGTACTAAATGCCTTTTGGTATAAAAAGCCTGAGAATTACAGAAGTTGCCTGTGGGTGGGTTCTGTTAATGTCTCTTTAGCTGGACGTGGTAGGGGACATTGTTTTCCAGATTGCCTGACAAGTTTGGAAAAGTGATTGCAGTCACTTATCTCAGCTGCCCTATAGGACCCGCACACCCAAAATGTCCCTTACGTCATGACCACTTTGCTCAGCTTAGACTTCGCTCTTCAGAGCTCCCTGCAGTTGGAGTTAACTCCGTTCCAGGGGGCTGATCTTTTCTCTGCTCTGTTCCACTAACACTACATTTATCCTCTTCTGTGGGCTCTTTACAATTTAGTATCAGAGAATTAATAAGAACAGAAATGAGAGGATTAATAGCACTTGGAAGCATGGAAAAAAGCGTTGCAAACAGCGTATGTCTCCAGCCATACAGCTCTTGTACTCCTGGGCCTTTCCATAGCAAGGGTAGATGAAGCTGCCATCCAGTTTCTTATCTGGAGACTCGACTGTTTTGAGATGTTGTGCATCTTGTGTCTCACTTTCTCAACCTATTTCCCGGTGTACATGAATTAGCATGTATTACATATTGCTTATCCTTCCTTCTTCACCTTGCTAAAAGGCCTTGGAAGTATTCCTTATTGCTGTGCCTCTGGTAAGAGCTTGCATATCACCTCAGAGTTCATGCCACCTTGCTGCCCAGTAGTCGAGCACTGTCATCGAAGATGAAGCATGGGGAAACTTCTAGTGGCACAGCAAATTCTTTGGAGGGTATATCTGTTAAAAAGTGTCTAACACTGGAAAAATTGTCTTGTGATGGTCGCTGATTTTGGGGACAGATTTGCAATGGTGTTTAATTAACCTGTTTGGGCACACTGAGGTGCCAAGTGGGATTTACACAGCAGCATCCTTAAGTATCTACCTTTTATAGTCCTGCCCAAAGTCTTAGAAGATCTGAATTCAATCTCACCTCTGTCGTACACTTGTTTGGACAATGGGCAAGTCTCCTAAGCTCTGTGTGTAGCTCTTTATCTGTAAAGTAGAGCTAATATTACTTTTGCCTAGTTGAACTGTAAGCTGTCTAGGACAGGGATTGTCTTACAATGTGTGTAGACAGCACTTAGGACAATAGCGCCCAGTCCTGCTTGTGACCTCTGAGACACGCTAATATAGATAATGCTGCTAGCTCAGGCAGAAGAAGGATACAAATGAAAGTGTCTTCTTTCTGCAGGGAAGAGATTTGCAGAAGAGACAATATATTAAAAAGGTAGAGTGCAGATGAAGTGAGTTCAGTGTCATTAGTGCCTACAAAAAAATTTATAGGAAGCCAGTGAAAGAGAGGATGCATTAGTACATCCTCCTGGGCAAACAGACCTCATTAAAAGTTGGGGGCAGCAACGCAGCATACTTTTGCCTCAAAGTTTCTTTTGAGTGATTATTAAACTTACTTAACATTTTTCATTCACAAATAGAGTTGAAGTGGGGAACACCATTATGTAGAAGCATCATTCAGATGACTTCTTGTGTAAATTGAAAATGCGGAGAAAGGGCAAGGGTAGAATTACTTGTACAGTCAATATCTCCATCAGAATTAGGGATGGTTTGGAAGGTCAGTTCCAAGGAAACAGAATGGCTCTTTGCAGTCAGAGCTGTTTTCTCTGGCTCAAATAGGGCTGTTTGGACTTGCAGTGCATCAGAACAGTTGATGCAGTTAATTTACTCTTTAACAAAGCTGAGAAGCAAACCCAGAATTGTTAGCTTGCAGCTGATAATGGATTGTCTCCTAGGCACGTAGGGCAGGAAATGCCCTTTCTTAGAATTGAACAGAATAGGAATGTAAGTTATATATTAATATTATTTCTTATCTTGTTTTGCTGTCTTTGATGTCTCTCCTCTCAAATATAAAACGTAGATAAAAACAGCTTTTAAAATAAAAATAGTCAAAGAACTAGTGTAAAAGTGATGACTAAATGAATTAAGTTCAGAGCCCACACACGCGTCTCACAGTAGTTCTGGATCCAGCACACTGGTACTCTACCTCATATACGTGGGGGTTTGGGGAATGCTTCATTTTTAATTGAGTCATAATATTTCAATTTTTCCTTCCCCTAAATTTTTAATACTTGGCTAATTTCCAGCAAAAGTGCAAGGGGGTAGAGGCTTTCAAGATATTATGCTCCTAGCAGCTTCATGAGTACAGGAGCCTGGCTAGCGAAGAGAAACACTTAGTACTCCCACTGAAGGAAAAGCTCAAATGTGAATTGAAGTCTTTTTAGACACGAGAGAATTCATGCGGGAGAGATATTATGAGTGTTCTGGCTGTGGGAAATTCTCCTTTTAAACTTGTTCTTTCTGACACACCGGGGTGTCTAAGTGTTGGATATGCTCTGTAAGAACCCAGGCTTCATTAGTTCAGCTGCTCATGGGACTGCATGTTTCACAATATAAGAACCTAAGAAACTACCTTTTTTATTTACATTTGGTCCAAATAAAATACTGAGGAAAACTTGACAGCTGTGTTTTTTCTGTGGCAATAAATGAGAGTGTTTCACAAAGTAAATTGAGATTACCTAAGATTATTGTATGGCTTAATTAATTTTGCTTAGATCTTCATCTTGCATACAGACTTTTTTTGGTGGGTCATTGGCCACAGAATATGCAAGAAAAGATCAGCATGCGATCAGTGCTAAGCAGAGGAGATTGGAAGAGGCTTTCATTTGCATTTACAGATTCTGATGATGTCAGGGGTTAGACATAGCTACTGTGCACTGGGTTCCTGCCTATTTTATATTCGAATAAAAAGTGTACATGACTGTCAGTAATATTTGCAGGATCTTTTAGACTAGGTCTAATGACTACAGCTTCCCTTTGAAGATGAAATACATGAAAGCTTTTGTAGTCAGTATCTGAGATCAGGGTGGAGCTGGAACTTCATTTGGAAGGTTTATGGATAATCCCTCATGTTTTCCAGGCTTGGGCTGATGCCTTTCGAAGTAGCCCTGATTTAACTGGAGTAGTGCATATTTATGAAGAACTCAAGAGGAAAGGCATAGAGTTTCCCATGGCAGATCTTGATGCTCTGTCTCCAATACACACACCTCAGAGGGTAAGCTGCAGCACTGCAATTCCAGGAGTATTTTCCTGAGACGTTTAAATAGTTGATAACCACTCCTTTCTCCTCTCCTCTCCTCTCCTCTCCTCTCCTCTCCTCTCCTCTCCTCTCCTCTCCTGAATTTGGCTCATTTTCTCACTCCTGGGAGGACTTTTTTAATAGTGAAAGGGCATGCAGGAGAAGCATAACACAGCTGCATTTGATGTGCCCATAAGCTAATGGAGTCTCCTCTCTTGAGTCAAACATCAGTCTGAGAAAAGAGCTTGGAGGAGGTTTGTACACTCATCTTGTACCGCAAAACCACCAGACAAATGCAACTAATTTATTCAGAGAGAGTCCAGCAGGGTATATGATTGAGATTCACTTCTTTTTCTCAAAAGTATGGTTGTTTCCATTGGTGATAACCCTGAACAAGCCTGCTTGTCTTTTAAAGGTGTACAAGGTCTGTATCTCTCACTGATCCCATGGTAATGTGCGCTTTTTACACCTTTGAAAAGTTAGGTCTGTCACGTTGACAGAATTGCTGCTAGGAAGTAACTTAATGATCACAGGTGTTCTGATTATTCACTCTGAAAACTTAAGTTAATGAATCTTTCAAGTGGTAAATGCAGGTGATCAAGGACTGAAAGATTACAATTCTTGTGTAAAGATTAATTAAATCCAGTATCTATGTATCACATCATTTTTTGTAAGCCTTCAACTTAATTCCTAGTTTAAAATAATGTATAATTATTTATCTTTGGCTCTTGTTTTTATTTTGCTTCTTGTTTTTCTTGTAAAGGTAAATTGACTTAAATGCATGTGGGTTGGGCCAAAAGATACAGGCGTGCATTTTTGTTGCAGCTGTCTGTTTATAGGCTGGCCTGCCAGCCTGTTCTCGTAACTACACTGACCTTTTCCACAAGGTGCAATTATGTTCTATATTTGAACGTATTTGGCCTGAGGTTGCTGACAAAGCAAGTGCTGTCACAATTCAGCTTTTGAACTCCTGTCTTTCTGATGTGGCAGAGTGTTCCTGAAGTTGATCCTGCAGCAAATATGCACAATTCACAGTCTCAGCAAAGGATGAGCACCAGTTCTTATTCTTCATCTTCTCCAACGGCGTATTCTGCTCCTCAGGCCCCAGCTCTGAATGTGACTGGTCCCATCACTGCTAATTCTGAACAGGTATTGGGATGATGAATCTTTTGAGTGAGACTGACTCAGCAGATCAAACTAGAAACCAATTTGCAGAGGAACTTTCATTTTAACTCTTTTGACTTTGATTGCCTCCTAGATCTGGTTCTACTTAGTAGTCTTTCCTCCTATTATACTGTAAAATCTAGGCTTTAGATTTATATAAATGGCCTCCTAATGGCAGCAGTTACAAAACCTCACAATCTGATAGACCAGTCCATGCAGTGGTTGTGCAGCAGGATAGCAGTTATTCTCATTAGCCCCCCTCCTTTAAAGGCACAGAATGTCTTGCAGATGCAGGAAGCCTCTCTAACAAGGAGTTAAGCCTGCATCCCTAAGACCCTTCCAAATGCCCTAATATAGGATCTTATTTTCTCTCTGCAAAAATAATAAATTCAGAGCCAGAGATCCTGCTTAAAAGTTGTACATCTTTCCCCACGCTTGAGTGAGGCACGCAAGGTGTACTGCGGCTGAGATCTGTGTTTAGCTGCTGTTTTCAATTGCTTCCCTTCCATACAAGCATAGCACACCTGGGTTTGTAATGATAGTGAGTGGTTCTACAAAGTTCTTTTCTTTTTCTGTTGCTTTTCTAAAATTGTCTCCTGGGTAAACTTTTTATCATTACTTTTTTTGCCCTGGTAGAATGTCTGGAGTCTTAGGTATCAAGTCAGACAGAAGCAGAGATATCACAAAGTCAGTTCTTGAAAATGATCTGCTTAAACCAAAAGATTATGCAGTATCTTGCTGTCTTTTTACCCCAATTTAGATTGCCCGGCTGCGCAGTGAACTGGATATTGTTCGTGGGAATACAAAAGTGATGTCTGAAATGCTGACAGAAATGGTACCTGGACAAGAGGATTCCTCAGACCTTGAGTTACTCCAGGTAACAATTTCCTAGCAAATACGATTCTGATCCTTTCTGTGCTTGAGTTTCTCTGGGGGATGTTTTTTGTTGCTGTTCACTGCCTTGGTTTGCTTGTTTTACAAAATCAATATGGACTGCACTTGACCCCACTTAGTCTCATCACTTGATGTTCTTCATTTGTTAAAGCTTCCAGTGACAAGGATTTCCTAACTTCCCTTGAACCTTGTTCCAGTGTTTTCTTCTTTGCGTAGCTAGAAGTTTTCCCAATGTTGAATATAAGGTCTCCTTTACCACAAAGCAGCTTAAAATTGCAATAGGCTCTGTAAGCCTTGAGCGTTTCTTCTTTTATACCTTCCATCATAACCCGTACAGTGGCAAAACATTCCCAGTCACTATGCACAAGAAACCCCACTCCATATTTCCAGCTGAACTAATCATTGCCAAGGGTCTGTGGATTCTCTGCCACTTGAAATCTTATAATGAACTAACTGTCTTTCTAGAAGATGTGCTGTAACTTTTCCTGAAGGCACTCAGGTGAAGTTTCATGCTGTCTGGAGAGTTAGGCGGGGTAATCACAAGAGGTTTCTTTGCTGGAAAGTCTCAATCCGGTGCAGCATTTATTCTCTCAAAAGGGAAAACAGTTTTAGTTGAGCTCACGTCTCAGGCTTCATACCTGTTTCCCCAGGCCAGTGGTAGCGAGGTGCCCTTTTGCCTGAGGAAAGTAATACAGTACCACATGCAACACAGATGAGGAATACTGTGATCTAGCATTCCAGCTGCTGCCTTTAAGGTGGTATTTGCCATTCCATAGCTTCAGAAATAGGCTTCTGTTTTGATCTTCCAGCAGGGAGGATGGGCTCCCACAGCAGTCCATTTAGAGGAAGGCAGGGAATTGCTCTCTGTGATACATCAGAGTTTGAAATCCATCCAAAAACTGGTCTCTCCCATGCAGTGGTATTGTGTGTTTGTCTCAGAGCCATCATGGCAGCTGATGAGAGGCTTTGCAATAAAGAGCCTTTCAGTTACTGCCCATTTGGGTTGGACTGCTCAAAACAAAAGAAGCTTCCAGGAAAGCACAACAGACCAAAACAGCGTAAAACAGTTTGCTTACATTCAGAAACAACTACTAACATCTTGACAGTGTAACCTTACAGCATAGCTTTAAGGTGAAAGAACTTGATCATAAAATGGAGTGACAGCAACGATTCTTTATTCCAACTGGTTGCCTTCTTTGACTGGTGCATCCTAAATCTGAATCCTAGAGCTGGGGAGAACCCGTTTTTGATCACAAAGGCTGGTTAGTCTTTTGAAAGCTGTGAGCTGGGTGCTGCATGCAAGGACTCCTTGCTTTGAGGTTTATATAGCCCTCCTCCTTAAATAATTCCTGACATTTTCTCCAACAATCAAATGTAAACAGCTTGCTAGAGAGCCAGCTCTGAGCAGAATAGATAGGTACTGTCAGCCCTCTTGGAAAGGCAGCAAACAAACCTCTGAAATGTCACAATCTGCTTCTAAAGTGATGGGATCAAAACTGACATTGGAGAACACATTCCTCAAGCTGTTAAGGCAGCTGGATTGCACTAGGTGAAATTTATCCAGAGCTTAGGATGTCAGACCAAGCAAGGAAAACAAACACATCTTTGCTTTCATCCCGAAGGTTGTGTACCAACAAGTCATCCTTGTTTAGTGCTGAATTTTTGCTGTGAAGTGGAGCTGGGGGGGGTGGGTAGAAGATGACAGAGGGACATGCTTTAGTTGAAATGTCAGTGCTTATTGAAGTAAAACCGTGGGCCTAATCAGTGGTGCCATGCAATATGTCACGTTTCTTCTTGTAGTTCCTCCTCAACATACTGGTTTTGACCTTTGGTCGTGAGGCCTTTCAGGAGTAAAGAATTCTGCTAAGTAATTGGTGATGGAAGAGATGTCCTGGAAGCATGAGAACTCCCGGTTTAGGCAAACTCAAACCTAGATTTCTTGGCATGAGACATTTCTAAAATAAATGCCCTTACTCTATATTCTTTAAAATTTTCTTCTGAAACTCCCCACTGCCTTGTTGCAGTCTTTTGTCTGTGGACATGCTCAGTTGAAAGGAACGTTTCTGTGTATAGTTCAGTGCTGAAGTGTGTGTGGAGTGCTCATCTTTTCATGTTCCTGCTCCTTGTTTTGTGTTCACCCACATGTTCTCAGTGGTTAGTAAGTTCTGTGTCCTCAACAATTCTCTTCCTAGCACACACTTAGCTACTTGTGTTAGCCCTAATGAACTTTTTTTTCCCCACTTGTTCCACCATGTGCATCTTTTAGTTTTTAAGGATGATATTGCCAAAAAGACCAGATTGAATTTTCCTTGAAAGCTCTCTTCTGGAAAGCTGTTGTATTAACATGTTTTATTCTTAAAACAGATCACTAAAATACAGATATTTATTTTCTGAAGTGCTCAGACTTAAAGAAGTATCAGGATGTTGAATTGTAAATAGGCTCTCAAGGTTTTATGCCATCGTCTCTTGAAGGGCATGTTTGATTAGATGTGCTTTTGGGTGACATTTAATCATGCAAAGATAGACTTGTCTTAGTGTTTCTCAGCTGGGGGATATGTTTGGCTGTGAACGGAGTTCAACTAAATCTGCTTAGTGCTAGCTGCTTCTCAGAATGTGTGTGCACAATGCATTCCTCCTAGGAACTGAACCGAACCTGTAGAGCTATGCAGCAGAGAATTGTGGAGCTTATCTCACGAGTGTCCAATGAAGAAGTCACAGAGGAACTGCTGCATGTGAATGATGATTTAAATAACGTCTTCCTCCGGTACGAAAGGTGGGGCACCTTTTCTATCAGCTATTTACATTCATTCTGGGTTTTCACTTAAGTGTAAAATAGGTCAGTTGACAAGAGTTGGCCATCTGGGCCAACAGTCCAACATAACAAAATGCAGACAACCAAACCACGGAAAGCATTTGCGAAGTCTTTTTATGGTCTTTTATGGTAACATTCCTGTTTCAGTTGTTTCCTTTAATACTATGATTTTTAATTTTTTTTTTGTCCTAGCCATTGAATTTTTGTGGGGCATATCTGTAAAATGCAGGGCAACCTTGTGCAAAACTCTCTGAACTAGCAGAGACTTGAATCTGCAAGTCCCTGTTGTACGGTGCTGTACAGATGTAGGGACTTAGGACTGAAAATAGCACAGCCACGGTCACTGGTTCTACTTGCTCGCTTGGGCTCTGCACAAATGCTTGTTGTGCTGCTTCCTTGCTTAGGGAGGCTCCTATGAGCTCTCGTCTTCTGATCTCTGAGCTTTCTAGTTCCAGTACTGGTGCAAGGGGAGCTGCCTGAGGTGGGCATCAGCTTCATGCGTGTACAGGGTTTTATTTTTAAGTAACACTTAAAATCTTGAAAAAAGCCTGTTTTGCGCAGAGCTGAGATTTTGAAGAGTTGGTCTGCGGGAATCATCCCCAGGGGCGGGACTTGGGTCATAGGACTTTCGACATGTTAGACAAAGGCGCTGTCAGCCACATCTGCTGCAGTAGGTGACACGTGATACAGCAGTCTTGGGAAAGTTTAATCTTCCCCTTAATGACAGGCCTGGGGAGTGAGGCACTAAAGAGTACCCGTTGTTCCTTGCTCTAAGCACAGGGCTTTGTTTCTCAAGCCTTTAAAAATAAATTAGGCTCTAGATACGTGAATCTGTGCTGTCACAGCAAAAGCTGGAAAGAAGACTCAGTGGCCTCGATTTTGTCTTTGATTTAGTTGTTCAGAGGAGATTGGGGCAAACTTTGAAACAAACGTTGGCTTTTTATGTGAAATGGTATCTGTTTCATGCACAAGCATGATTCTACAAGTGGCAGAGTGTAACTATCACTAAGGCTTAGTTTGCTCACCCTTAATATTTTTTCTGTTTTCCCCCATCTGTAACTTTGCTGACTGGGGCTAATGTATTTGTAGTCATTATACACTGAAAGGTGAGCTGAGTGATGTTAGCAAGCTATTTGTGGTAGAATAGCTGGACTGGTCTGAGCATTTCAATGAATTCCAGTTCCTCCTCTGCTATTCCAAAAGCTTCACATTCATCACGCTGATTTCTCGTATGGGTACCGAGCTCTGTCAGTGACTCAAGCAGTAGCTCTGGCCTTCACTGTGAAGCTTTGGATGTAAACGAACGTGTGGTTCATAAGCCTTTGGGTGAGAAATATGAGGTGGGAGGTGTCTTAGGTTTCCAGCTAAGGGAGCTGGATTTCCAGTAATAGTAGACACCCACAGTTTCCTAAAATTGAAATTTGGGCCTGAATTTGTTTTTGCTGCCCTTTAAGTCTGCATTTTAGGTTGCTTGAGATTCCCTGTTGTATTTTGTCCATCTGGGAGAAAACCCACAGGATTATATGACTATTATGGGGTTTTTATTGAAAAGAGAGGTTACATGTGAAACTACTTTTAAATGAGGAAAAACTCTAACCTCAGAGAAATCATGGTGCTTTTCCTGGTAAGGAAGAAGATCGGACTGGCCTCAGACAGGGCTTGAGGGGAGGTATTTCCCCTGCTTTTTTAGGTTCCTGAAAGCTGGGTTTAGGTTTGCGGCCCCAGATGCACAGCTGGTTGGGGAAGGAGTAGAGAACAGACCAGATCTTGACTAGCCAAACTTCTTTCCCTAAGATGTATGAGGATTTTTATCCAACATCGTTATTTTCATTCTTGGAAAATACCAACCTATTCGAACATAGGCTCTGACGATCTTTGAGCTGACCCAGAATGTTTTAAGAAATTAATCTGCTAATCATTGTCTCTCCTGCCATGTGCTGCCTGGGTAGGGCTGTGCTAGCATGTATATGGCTTCTAATTTACATGTACTGCAGCAAGAGGGAGCTGTTAAGTGGGAGTAGGACTTGCTGCGGTGCTCAGCTTATTTAGCTGGGAGCATCAATCTTGCTGCAGTTCCTCCTGTCCCTCGACTAACAGAATAGTCTATCACAAAGCACCTAATGAAAAAAACAAAAAACAAAAAACAAAAACAACCAAAGACAAATCCTACAGTGTTTTTCAGGCATGTGTGTGCTGCAAGATCAGATTAGTCAACTTAATATACACACTTGCCAAAAATGCAACTTCTGCAACTATCCTCCCTTTATCCTGGCTTGGAGTTAAAGCTTTCAGTGATCCCTCTTGAACCAATGAAAGCTAAGTTCAGTGGCAAGCGTGTCATAGCTTTGTTAGAAACTTGTGTTTTTCATTGTTTACTGGTGGCTTTGATAGTCCATATTGGTTTTTCTGTTTTTTTTTCTAAACAGATTTGAACGATACAGATCAGGACGTTCAACACAAAATGCCAGCAATGGAGTAAGTACCTAACTCCATTAATTATTTCAGCAGCTACACCAGACTAGCCATACTAATATCACTGGTATCACACCTTTTACCTGTCTGGTCCTGTGTCCTGCCTGTAATGGCTAATAGCGGATACCAGGAAAACAGCATAAGAATGTGGCAAACCGTAGGTGACAACTTCTAGCTCAGGAAGACACTGCACTAAAACATCTATCTGTTTACAATCCTCGATGGATTTTCTTTCCTCTGTTAACTTTTTTGATTGCTTTTGAGTCCACGTGGACTTTAAGCACTTACAATGTCCTTAAGCAGTGAGTTCCACATTTTCACTACACCTTTATACATATTTATGTGTGTATCTATATATAATAAATATTTTGTTTACATTTGATCAAATCACTTAATGATTTTTATTTGCTCCACCTAATTCTTCTTCACTGTGTCTTACAATACCACTGTCCAGGTTAATTTTCTTCATGCCACTCATAATTTTAGGAACCTCTCTCATTTCCTTTTTCAGCAGCCCCTTTCCAAGCTGAAGAGTTACAGTTCTAATTATTCTTTCAATGAAAACTATTTTATAGTTGTTTTATAGTGTTCAGCATCTGAGTTCATGATGATTTCATACACGGCACTGTTACATTTTCTATTCTGCATTCTTCTAACCAGTTGCTCTATTTACTTTGCCTTTTTGATTGCCATTTCTACTGCAGTGTGATGCAAACTTCAGCACAGGCTCTGCATTGTAACTTTAGTCACAACAAAGAAGTTTTGTTTCTGAAAACAGTTTATACCTAATGTGGAAGATGGTAGGAAATTCAGTTCAACTTAGATCTCATGTTGGTCCGGTGCTAAAAAAGGTGCAGAACACAGACACATTAGCTAATTCTGAAGAGATGTAGATGACCTCCAGGAGTGTCCTGCTGTGCTGAGCAGTCAAACTGAGTTTTTTTGGTAGCTGACCCTTTTTACACTGCACTCATCACTGTAGTATCCAAGAGACCGGTCCATTTCACAGTATGCAAGAGAGATCTTTTCAGGAAGCGCCCATTATTTTTCGGTGTTTAATATTGCACTGCGAGAAGAAATCTCTGGCATGTGTAACTTGCTGTGTTTCTTGTGTCCCAACAGGTACTGAATGAGGTGACAGAAGATAACTTAATAGATTTGGGTCCTGGCTCTCCAGCTGTAGTGAGCCCAATGGTCGGAAACTCAGCACCTCCCTCCTCACTTTCTTCACAGCTTGCAGGGCTCGGTAAGTACCTGATCTAAATAGTGCTGATCAACACAAGGCTGCAATGCGTGGGCTTTTTCAAGCCTAACCAGTCCGTGCATCTTGAACAGCATGCAGGGGCTGCTAGGCAATCCAGGTGTGTGATTGTAGGAGCAAGTCTGAGCAGTTGCTGAGGTCCCTGTGACTGACCTGAACACCCCAGTACAAGCCCTTAGCGCAGTGAGCTGTTGGGATTTACGAAGAGCCATTTTTCACTTGGCTGGGGAGTTTCTGCCCCCTTTGGCTCTCCACTACCTGATTAATGTTGCCATGTAGCCTTTGGAAGGTTTGCTGTGTGGTTTACAGGATTAGGAAGGCTTTGCTATTCCCCTGCACTGTAGGCATCTGTAATTGGGAACCAGCCTGGCACAAAGGGAGGGATTTATTAACCAAAGGGGAGACTGAACGGAAGGGTGCAGGTTCTTGTTCATGATAAAACTTGTACTACTACTTTTATTTCTGCTTTGGTATAGCTCTCCATGAAATCAGTCTGGTGAATGTTCTTGATTTCCCCTTATACAAATAATATTTGAAATCTGTGGCTGAAAGGTTTTATGAAACTGTTAGGCATTTTACAGTAAATCAAACCAGATTGCTTGATAGGATCACTTGATTTGAAGCTATTGGTTTCACAGTCAATAGCTGAGAGACAACATTGTGGAGAAGACTAGTATTCATGCTGAAAATTTTGGACCATGTTAGTGAATAGTAAATACCTCAGGATGAGTGTGGCAGCAGGTGCACACCGATTCCCAAATGCTGGCTTCTCGGTAAGGAATACTTATGGTGTGGGGCTTCCAGGAGGAATAAGACAATCTCTACATTTGGCTTTTAAGAAATGCACAATTTGCAGCCTCCAGCCTCTTCTGGACAGAACTGTGCTCAGTGCTGCAACTGTTAACTAGGTGGTATCTATAGCTGTGGTGTACATGATTTCCTCTGTAGCCTACATAGTCATGGCAGTGGTGGTTGCATATGGTTTACTATTTCATTGGTTTGCTTTTCTTGCCTCTGGTTGCAGACTTGGGTACAAACAGCGTCAGTGGCACACTCAGCTCTCTACAACACTGTAATCCTCGTGATGACTTCGACATGTTTGCACAGACAAGAGGCAGTTCCTTGGCTGAGCAGCGAAAGAAGTATGTTGGAGTTTGTCTTTAGTGCTGTTTGAGTCACGGCATTGCTGTTTTCGAAGGGCATAAATCTGAAACTTATTGACTTCATTCCAGACTAAAAAAGTACTTTTGGTGTATGTTTCTTGGCTTTTAATCTAATCCCTATCCTGTTGGTCATTATTAATATGAGCAAGTGGAGAAGTTCCTGCTGCTGGGCAGAGGACACTGGCTGAGTAATGTTATTTGACTGTCTTAGTTAATGAGCTCACTGGAAACTTGGAAATGAACTTGCCTTTATTTCTGCAGATGCTTCCTCTCATAAAGGCTTGTCATCCCATCCACCCAGCCGGTGCTTCAGATACAGGAGCATAAGGGTCCTTCACCTGAAGGTCATGGATATACTTTGGTGACTGAATTAGTGTCATCAAGGGCTTGGAAACAGAATTACCATCCAGTTCCACTCTCCCTTTGGCCCAGCAGTCAGACCCTCGCAGGCTGTCAAGGCAGTGTAGCTTGCCCGGCTGCCATGCTATCCCTAATTTGTTTATATGCACAGGGCTTGCATCTCTGGAGCTGCAAATCTGGCACTTTCAAGGGCATTTAACAGGTCCAATTATTTTAATGTAAAATAAATCTATGCACTTATTAAGAAATCCTTTGATCTCTCTCAAGTGAGATTCAGTAAAAGACACACTCAGGTATTTTTCTTTCGTATATTATTTCTTGCCTCCTTCTGGTTTCGGGTTCTAGAGGATGTAGTGGCTACCAGCAGTCAGAATATCATCAATATTTTGTCTCAAACTAAGAAATTTTGTTAAATAGTTTAACTCAGACCTTAGCAGATTATCAAAAACTCTGGAAAACTTGAGCCAGCAAATTTATTGGGATCTTTTATTTGCAGTCATCAATATAGCTATTGGTACTGCCTCAGCTGTAGTAGCAGTGTTGAGAAGACGTGCTCTACTGTAGAGGCATACATTACCACTGGAGATTTCAGGCTGAGAGCCCTAATATATGGTCAGAAAGGAGATGCATTGCAGAGAGATCTAATGGAGGTCCCTCTGTCTCTTGTGCTAAATGAAGCATGAAACTAGTCTTCCCACACTGCACCTCTATCTCCTTCTGCGAGCTAATAGAACAAGGAGCACATATCAGTCCATGATTTCACAAGGGAGGATTGCTCTATCTCCCTTGGATTGTACGCTGTATAAATGGAGCAGCCGTGAGACAGTAAAGATGCGCGGTGTGTAGGTGAGAGCCCCTGGGTGCCGTGCTCAGAGCTTGGGAGAAGCGAGCACGCTGGAAGAGAAAGTGCTCCTCCTGCTCAGACATGCCACTCCTCCCAGGGGTTGATTTGTGTGCAGGTGTTGGCGTCTGCTTCAGCTCGTGGTTCACCACTGTGCTCTGAGAAATTATGCTATTGCCTCTGTCACCTGACTGCTATGTGTCCCTTTTGAATAGCAATTTAAGATGCATTTTAAAAATCCAACCTCTGTAAATAGTGCATTTCTTGGTATGCTTCACTGCAGTTGCTGAGTTATATTTCATCTGTCTTTGAGTCTCATTCTGCCTCCCCCCATGCACGCATCAAGGTCAGGCTTCCAAGTGTCATCATCAAAGCTTTGCAAAACGTAATTTGTAATCAGGCCTCTTTTCATAGTCCCCTGCTAGCTCTTGGACATGTTTATGGTGCCTTGTAACCTATTTGCCTGCCTTTCATAATGCCAGTCTTACTCTTTTTGCTTCAACACTCTTACTGAAATTGATGGATGGTCTTCGTACAGAGCACACTCCTCCTCTTGGAATACACTTAGTACACCTGAAGTCTTGTTAAGAAAAAGAATGTGCTTTCTGATTTCCAGGGGAGTAAATCAGAGTAGCAAGTGCGTTCTGCATGGGTGACTGCTGGGCTTCCTTGTAGTTCTGTGGTTTGTTCCTTTCTTTCAGTGTGACGTATGAGGATCCACAGGCTGTCAAAGGACTAGCGTCTGCCCTGGATGTTCGAAAACAGAACACAGGAGGGGTAGGTCGTTGCTCTGCGTTTTGTTATCTGAAGCCGTGCATGGAATCCAAGCTGTAGGCAGCTGCTTTGACTGAGACTTCTCATTCTGTATTCCAGCAACGTGCGAGTACTGGCTATTTTGAAATTGATATCTAGGAGCAAGTACTTGCTCAGTAATGATCTCTAAAGAGCTGCTACTTATCACACCAGCCTAAAAGACTTCAAAATCATAGTGGGTAAATTCTCCTGTGTTCTTGCAGCTTGCCTGGGGGGTCCAGCTCTTTGACTGGAATCACTGCTGGAAAGAATAAGTGGGGAATGTCTTATGAACACTGGTGTGCATTTGTTTGGTTTGTTTTTGCTTATGAAAGTTGATGCAGTCTTAATCTACTAGACTTTGCTCTAAGTGCATGGAGACACGAGCAAGTTAGGGAGAGAAATTATGTAGACTTTTAATGGTTCACATGCCTTGCCATAACTGCCGTTGCATGCAGTCTGTTCTGTCTGTCCCAGGGCAGGCTCCTGTGATCTTGTGTGGGCAGAAGAGGCCCATGTGCTGTCACCTCACAGCAGCTGATGATAGAAACATGTTTGAGAGAGCGAGCTTGGACAGCTGTGCATACCTTGGTGAAGGCAGAAGTGAAGAGAGCTTTCAGATCATCCCTTGACCCCTTTCTACCACCCTACTTTTTAAAACTGTCCTGCTCTTTTGTACTCAGCTGTGTGCAGGTTTTTAGGTGACAGAGCAAGTTCAGAGCCTTTTCCTGGTCTAATTTTGGTCTGTGCTGACCACTAGGGAGCATGGCAGAGCCAGTGTAGCATGGGAGAGCCAGTGCTGCACGCACACACCTCCCTCCACGGAGAATTGCCTCCCCATGCCTTGGCTGATCCGCCCTGGTTCTTTCATAAGCCGAAATGGGAGTGCTGGGGGCAGCTGGCATGCCTGGCAGCTTGTGCTCTGAGCCAAGGAGAATTTGTGTTTGGAGCCAGCTGGGGTCAGATCACAGCTGCCTGCCTGCCTGGGCCACAGTTCAGTGGTAGCAGGGCTTCAGCAGTGATTTCTTATGGAGCATCCCCCCGCCCCACAAATCTGTCTGCTCGTTCCTGTCCCTGTCCTCCTGCAAAAAGGGTAATTTAAAACCCAGGTCATCCCTGTGGCCAGTTTCAAGCTCAGCCCCAGAAACACTCGGGCCAGCAGTACTGAGGGAAAAGTGGGAAGCATGGGGAGGGAGGGGCAGAATTATATTAAGGGGGAATGAGAGAGGAATTCCTGAAGCCAGTGTGACAGCCGAAGCCCCTAGTATCACAGAGCTGTGTTATTGGCACGACCTGGGAAAGGATTTGCCATTCTGCTCTTCGTTGCTAGCGAACTAAACGCAAGGGGCTTGCATTTCGCTACTGGTCAAGGGGGCTGTATTCCCCTGATGGCCACGGGCTTGTGTCCTTATTTATTAACACTTTTGTTCTCAGCCAATTCTGCTTGAGGCACCAATGTGACGTGTCAGTCACACCAGCATAGCTGCTGCTCTGCCTGAAGTGTTGTCAGTTCAAAGGGCTGTGTCTAAGTTAATCTGACGGTCAAAGTTTTTTGGGGCAAACACTTTATGGGTTGTGGAACTTTGGGCTCTCAGGTGTTGCAGAGACTTTCAGCCTCTTTTCAAAGGTCCTGATGACCGTATCATGTAATCAGAATAGCTTGTTTTGAAATGCAGTCTTTCAGTAATTGGTAAACACTACTTTTTGTCAAGTGTTGTGAGGCTTATGGGTGTCTCTTCTTAAAGGAAATAAAAATTAAACTCTCCTGAAGTCACCAGCTTCAGCATGTGTAGCAAAAAACTGGCAGTGCTCAGTAAACGAAAGACACACATTAATTTGGGTAGAGAGCTAATTTAAGAACGGCTCTAGGGAGGAGCCAAAAGCTTTGCAACACATTCTTCACACACGTCTTGTTCCAGCACAGTTGTCCAGTGGTAAAATTCAGCACATCCGACGTTTCTAATGTAGTCGTTCTCAGAATGGTCTGTAGAGAGATGGCTGATCACGTGGCATTAGCTGTCTTTTAATATGATTTAGCAGCTGGAAACAAGACGAGCTAAAAATACACTGTTTTCTTAATATTGCTTTTCCATGTTGGGAATTGCTTTTGTTGCCACAGAGTTGTTGCGTGATCACAGCTGGGAGGAGAGGTGTCCAAGAAACAATTCTCTAGTGCTACACAGATAGCAGATGGAGTTGGAGTGATTTCCCCTTTTTTTCTCAGCACAAGTACTGAAATAAGACTAAAAGATTACAGCTGATTCTCCATTGTCTGTGGTAATGGGGACAGGAGAGGTATCCCACGTGTATGGGTATCTGGATGGAGGTACATAAACACACCTGTGGCTCTCTGCTGAGCTAGCCCAGTTCTGGAAGGGCCAGTGGGCTGGAACTGCTGTGCTCTGCTGATCCCAAGCAAGCCCTTCCAGAGGTAGGGATGACTCTGCATCCGGGCCCTGGTTCAGGGATGAGATGCTGAAGGACAAGAAGCCGATCTTGAGTCTTTGTGTTGGTGTGCCATGCAGTCTGGAACCTGCTCAGGGGAACTGGATGCATCAGCGGTTCTTTTAACCTCCACCACTCTTCGAGCGGGGCAGTTTGAAAAACTGCCAGAACACTGCAGCAAACTGCCATTACTTTTCCTCCTGCTCAATGCCGTCATTAGAGCTGTTGTACTCGTGGAGTTTGGGGCAGAGTTTGTCTGCTGAGATCAAGGAGGTAAATAGGGTGTGCTGCAACTCACAGCTTCATAAACAAGGGAAGTGTGTAATACTAGTGTTTACAGTAAAGTCTGACTGATTTTAGTAGGTTGTATAACCTACACTTTCTCTTCTTCTAGGAAGATGACAAATAGCCTCACTACTACTCAGTGATTTTTTTTTTTATTTTTTTTTATAGCAGCATGGAGGAAGTGCTAAAATTCTGTGAACTGTCTGTAGGAAGTGCAGAGGTCAGGGTGAGGTCTGTCCCTCCACAGACAGAGCTGACAGGCAGCAGAGGGAGATGCAACTGCTGCCAGAAGCTACCATAGGCAACTCTGTGTGTGTGTATGTGTATGTGAAGTTTTTAACTTGCTGCTGTTATATTACTTTATCACGGGTTGTTGCTGTGGTTTCTCTCTTTATGGACCTTTCTGTTCTCAACACAGAGGAGAGGTAAAGGTGGGAACTCAGACATGGAGCCCATAGACAAGTGGCTAATTACACAAGGAATGGTGAGGACTTCACCAGTGAAGCGATTCCTACTGCCCACCCCAGTCCCTTTACCTAGAATAACCATCCTCCATTCACCTCTCGTCCTGCCCTACTGAACCACTTGAAATCAGACAGTACAAGGAGTTTTATTTCCCACCTACATCATTACCTGGGGCGAAGGGAAAGATTTGCACCAATTTCTGGTGTATACAGCACAAAGGCCTGTAACCAACTGAATCATTTGTAGGATCCCACATCACCTTCGGAAGAGGCCTGGGGATCCAATTGGTTCCTTATACTGTCTTGATTTATTTATGCAGTATCCACTTTTCGAGGGATAAACACAAGTCTCATGGGTCTTGTTCGTAAAGAGGACACTTTCTACATGTCTTTAAAGCAGTCTTTTCTGGTAGTGCTTAACTTTGTGATCTGGAATAAACACACGGAAGTTGTGGGATCATACCTAATTGAATTGAGTAATGTAGGGATATTTCTTTATGAAAGGAAGGAAATGGGAGAACTGCTACCCACATTGAGACCTTCCACCCCACTGGCATTAGGGTTCACACTCCAAAAGGTACAATAATGTTTCTGGCTTTAAGGATTTCATTCCTATGTCTAGTGATGCCAGTGCTCTGATAAAATCAAGCTTCTAAAGATCACTGCATCTGTGCACATTTTGACTTTTGAAGTTGTCCTTCATAAACATGCTTGCAAAGAGAAGTTTAAAAGCCTGGTTTAAGTGCAGAAGTCAGAGGGAGGTAAAAAATAGCCTCAGCTATGACTTAAAGCCAAGTTCTAAGACCAATTTTGTATTTTTGGATGACATAATCCATCAGTTTATTGGTACTAATCTCAAACACTTAGTGTGACCTAACCATACACCGTCCTTCTGAGACAGTCCTGACTGCAGCTGAGTTCAGACAGGTGCAGTGCAGAATTCCCTTTGGGCTGGGGTGCCACGTGCAGTGCAGCATGCAGGGCTAGGCGTCGGGAGGCCCATGGAGCAGGAATGCCTCGCTCCAGGGAGAACCTTGAATGTCCCAGACTAAGCTGCCCAGTGCTTAAAAAGAGAAACATCCCAGAGGGTTTAAGATGGAGAAAATCCAGAGTGTGCAATATCAATACGCACCAACTCTGTGAAACACTTTGCATTTATTCTTCTAGATTTAGAGCTAATCCAGATTATTTCTGAGGGCCATCTTGTGCATTTGTCAGAAGTTTGCACCGCCGGTGCATGCCCAGTGATTGGACATGTGCATATATACAGTCGTATCTGCCTGCCCGTGCAAGCACCCAAAAGCAGTTCTGTGCCTGCTAGCACACGTGGTAAGCCCAGCTGTAGGTACCGATCCTTGGGAGCCAGAGTTTCCTTTCAGTGCTCATCAGAGACCCACAGCTCGTAACGTGAGAGTGAAAAGCCATAAAGTGAGCAACGCTTTGCTTTGCCTCTGATAGTGTTGACTGTGGTTCACAGAGGCTTTTGCTGTTTGGTGGCTCTGTTGCAGCCAGAGATGTACTATGCCACTGTTAGATGTTCATCCATAATGAATAATCCAGTGATTGAGTTAGTTCCTCTTCTTTGCCTTTCCACTGTTTACAAGAGCAGGGAAGCATGAAATCAGCACCCCTGCTGTTCACACCACTCACACCACTGCTTTATTAAAAAAACAAACACAATATTCGTTCATTGGCTTGTGGTTATTCAGTCTGGAAAAAGGATACTGCAGCATTCATGGAGGCATACGGATTTGGGGAGGGAAGGGGGCCTGGCTGTCCAGCCAGTCGCTGCTCTTGCAAGCCTGTCACCTTGTTTGTATGCTAAATATGAGAGAGAAATACCTAAAATAAAACTAAACTAATCATTAACTCCATTTCTCTCTTAACTGGCTATAGTTCTTAACCGTATTTATTAATACGACTTTGTAGCATTTGCAATACCAGTGGAATAACTAGCATCCGAGGTATGAACTTGATGTGCATGTTCTTTGGTAACTTTTTGTACTTTTGAGATGGGGGGGGGGGAAAGAGGGGTGAGCTGACGTTGCCATTACCTGTGCCTGTACAACACTGAGACTACTGGAAAGGTGTTCTCCACCTGCCAGAGTGGTACTCACATCCCTCGTGACCTGACGTTGTTCTTTCCAAACTGCGATACATTTAAGCTTAGGGTTGAGTTTAAGCCACTGCATTTCTGTGCATCCCGGTTCACCAACACACCTTTGCAGAGGAAGGCTCATTCAGGGCTCCGTGTGTGCTCTCCCAGTGAATTTGGCAGCGTTGTTTCTATTTCAGCTTAATCTACAGCTCAGTTCTGCTGGCAAGGTGATGCCAGGACCATGGAGACACAATCCACACCTTTATCCATTCCAGCCAGGCCTACAAAATGTAGGCAAAATGATACCTGTGGAAAATGGTCCTGGTTCAAACGTGACTTGGGACGTTAGCTGAGCTGTTCCAGTACCAGATCTGTTTGCGGTGTAAGGTCTGATTTTTTGCACCTTAGGCCATGCAGGTGTCATAAGGGGGTCTGGATCAGCAGCTGTTAGGCACAGACTTTAGCATAAGGCCACCATGTTTTAGTGCAGGTAATTCCAGTTCACTTCTCATGAGTTTGGGCAGCTGTTGAGATTTGCATGAATATATTCATTTGTTAGGATAATCAGTCACCCCACTTGCATGCCAAATGGATATCTGTTACGAAAGTGAGAAGCAGGTGTTGCTTAAGCCACCACACCAGGACAGACATTATTTGGGACAGTGGCAGGGGAAGAATGAAGCTGAACCAGAATTCACAGAAAGTGATATGCACAGCTTTCAGCATTGTGTCTTGACCACCAGAAGCATAGCTGGCTGGAGAGGAGATTGCTCTCTGTAGTAAAGATAAGGGAGTAAAGATTAAATGAAACCTTTCCTGAGATGTTGTTAATTAGTAACAAAATGGGATGCCGCTATGTATGCTTTCAATAGAGAGATAGGATCCAAGATGTGGAAATAACTTGGGTAACATGAGACTGTTGAAATACGTCATCTTCTTGGACACTAAAGTGCTTGAATTGTGGGAAAACTGAGCAATAAATGTGTGAAGATTGCATTTCTTCAGTGTGGTAGGACCCCTCTCCCTTTTGAAAGCAAGCAGGCATGTTCCCTTGTTCTGAAGACCACGTGGGTTTCATTACCTCTCCAGCCATGGCATTTTATGGCGCACTCTACGAGGACAATCTGATAGCCCACGTGAATGAAGGCTTTCGCTGTCTGGACCTGCCTATCAGATCCAGATTGGCTGGTTGTTGTACGGGTACAACAGGCTGTGTTGGGGAACGTGCTGCACCTGAGCTCTTGCCTTCCCCTATGTGATGTGTAAACACAGTTACAAATAATCAAGTCGCTAATTCAGTCTTTACATGGAAAGTCAAACGTGTTCCAATATTGAGGCCAGGCAGCTATTTCAAGATCACGACAGCTTTAAATAGATGGTAAGACTGTAGTAGTAAGCTGGAGTAGACTGCTAGTGTGCATCTTAGTGTTCTCGTTCTGCTACCGTAGGAATGACAGACCTTTCTTTACCATTGCTAACTAACCAGGGGGGAGTGAATAGCAGCTAACCAAGTATTGGTGTCAGCTTTGTTAAACATCTAGAAAGAAGTGGAATTAACTAAGCTACTACAAGACAGTAGTCTAGCAACAATTAGCATGAACCTTGTTAAACATTTTAAGAACATTAATGAGCTCACCTAGAGACCTGAATTGTCATTTCATACCTGCTTCTTTTCCAGAGGGATCATTTTTAATAGAAATAAAATGTGGTAATAATAACCTTAAACTGTCTTTTTAAGGGTAGAATATTGGATTTTATGACTTCTGAGGAAATATATTGGCAATACTCTTTGTCTTTGATTGCTAGTGAGAACACCAACACAATCTAACTTAGATAACTTGAATTCCAGATTCCCATGGGTTTTGTGGGATTAAACGCTCACTTTTGTTCTCCCAGCCCTCCTTTTCCATTTCACTTTCAGGACTGTTGAGATGATCCCGTTTGTAGAATTTTCCAAAGACTAAATAAAAAAGGAATTTGAACAATAAGCCCAACTTTTAATTAAAGCCAGTTACTTAAAGTACCCCAAAATATTTTGTGACTTAATTTCCATTTAATTTGAGTATAGACTTTTAAAAAAGAAATCACAATATCGTTATAAAAACAGCTCTTGCAGCCAACACTGACTATCCAGGGAGCTGTCTTGCCAAGACTGAGAGCTTCACTAGACCGTGTATGTTTGCATAATCAAAGTATTAACAAGACGGTATCCCATTCTGGAGCCATTTCCGTGTAGTCTGTGGCTGCCACTGCTGTTTGTTCCCAGAAACTGTTGTCTTTTTTAATGTGTAAACTAGCTAATTTGTTTTTACATTGCTTCTGTTGTGTTTTAGGGGATTAGTTTTAACAAAACTCCCCTCCACGTTTTTCAGTTTAGGGCTTCTGGAAGGGGGAGACTTGGCAAATACACAACTAACTGGCAAAAAATGAACTTCTGTGTGTGGTCAGTTTCAAATGAAATATAAATGCTACAATGTTATAGTTAAAACATTTTAAAACTTCCAGTTACTCTTGAGAGTTTCCCCCCTCTTTATTCTTAAGCAAATTAAACCTCATACATTTAACCCATATTTTATTGAGAAAATGGGGCTCAGAGTCTGAGAAAAGTAAATTGGAAGTTTGAGCATGGAAGGAGCAATAGATACAAACCCTTGGCTCTTCTGTAAGTGTGCTGGAAGATGAGGGAAGCTTTTTAAAAAGTCAGTGTGGAATAGCAAACGGCTGACATGCTTAAATGTTTATCTTACAGCTCTCTCTGCTTCTTATATATGACCTGCAAGAAGTGTTCTTGCACCTCTGAGGATTTTGTTTGTTATATAAAGTAGGTCTGTCTGAAAGCAGAATTCCTTTTTTTCTTTTTAAATCTTACAAAACAGAGCAGCACAGACTCCGACACTGCTGAGCTGTTCTTCGAGGGCTCCTGCAAACTCAAGAGTCCTGCGATTCTCAGGAATCCATTACTTGCTCAGTCATCTGTTGTGTTTTCAGGATAACCAAGATTTGAACTGCTGTTCCTCCTAGTACAGGGACCGCAGTACCACCATGCTTTTTAGAAAAGCTGCTCTTATTTTATTCACAGAAAAGCAAAAAAACCCCTGCTGTTTTCCTTCTCCTCTACATACAGATTGTCTTATCCTTAAAGAAACGTAAGTACCTTTCTGAGCTGCAGACTAGCCAACGGCTCTGAAGGCTACACCTTCCAGAGCATTGCTTATTGCATGCAGCGTTAAGCAATACAGGAGAGAGACAGCAATGAAACTTCTGCAGTAGGTTTTAGGTTGCTGTAGGCTGAATAAATTCATTGCTTTGTGTCTCTGAAGCCAGTATTTTCCAAAGCTGTTAAACTAACAAGCCAGTTCTACAAGATGCAACTTGTCCTTGGGAAGGAACATGTTGGAAGATGTCTACAGAGCCCTCCTCTCATTAATGGCCGGCTCGCAGCAGCTTCGGCACACTGCATTAGCATTGTACATGCATGATTCAGCTCTGCATTGCAAATTAAAAAAGCAAAATTATCCTAAATCTGGCCTGTTCCAAGGAAACTGCAGGAACTTATTTTCTGGTCAGGATCTTCATGTATTAGCTGAAAGCAAAATGACAGCTTGCACCTCTGGCTCTTCTTGGATCTGTCGTGCACTTTGTCCAGCAACCTGCAGAGTAGGAGCCAAGCCATCTTCCCAGTGCCTCTCTTGGTAGGAGATGCCTTGGATTGAGCCCTGGATTTCCAGTCCTTTGACACAATTAACCCACCTTAGCACACCTCACCTCAAGCAGGGGCTTAACTGACCTCCTCAGTGCAAAGGGCCCCTTGATTAGAAGAAAAAATTCTTGAGGAGCTCTGCTAAACAGCATCAGCCTGTGCTGCTGCCCCTGTAATTCAGCGTCTGTCTGTCTCCCTCCGCTAGAAGTCCCTGACAAAGCTACATCTTCCAGCGAATTCATCTGCAGAGCCTCTTTCAGCTCTTCTGCCCGTGAGAGGTTTCAGGCAAAGCTGTGAACAACCTCTGACAACTTTTCTTCCTAGGAGAGCCTCTCCAGCACCGTGAGGTCTCTTGCCTGCCAGCCCCGCTGCTCAGCTGCCGTGCTGTCGCCTGCAACCTGCCTGTCTGACATTGCTTTCCAGATGTTTTTCAGGTTGTCCTTATGCGATCTATTGTGCTGTTTTCCTGTTTATTTCTGCAGCCCTCTGTTGTATTCAAGCAGTGTAGTTAAGTCAGGAAATTCTACACCTAATATGCAGTAATTTCCCTTCGCTGATCCAGTTGCCTGCAGCGCTTTGTGAAATAGATGCATTTCAGCGCTGCGTCTGCGCTGCCTGTCGCAATCGCACGGCATAACGTGAACGGTTTTATCGCAGGAGGAGAGGCAAACCTTCCATGCTTTTTGTTAAACCATCCATGGAGGTCTGACAGGCGAGCTCCGGTGAGCCTTGCGGCAGCACTGCAAGGTGTTGCCGGTGCTGGAGCCGGAGCTGAGAGGAGCACATGCTGTGCCCTCCTCCTCTGCCCGCGCCAGGACCTGCTGCCCCATCCTCCTCCTCACCTTCACCTTTAAGACTCCGCACTTTGCACTGGCACACATTGGGTTCTGCTGCCTCCGCTGCGAGAGGATCGCCTTTGGCAGAGGAGAGGGGACAGGGAGCCGGGACTGTTTTGCTTTGACCTGGTGTGCCGAGGCTTGCCAAGGCTCGGTGGTGTGGTGGGAGGAGGATCTGGAAGGAAACATGACTGTGTACCCAGGGCTCTGACTGCCTCCACCTGCGGAGCAAATCAAATTGTTTTCAGAGGAGTGTTGCCTGAAGACTTTGAGCCCCTCTTTTTGCTAACCCTTCACTGTGGCTAAATACCCATTTTAAAAAATGAAAGGTGTAAATTTAACATTTCAAAACCTAACTGATATCCAGTATTCTACCCTTAAAAGCTTTTCACGATCAAGATTAGAATCATCAGTCCATCTTGATGGTTTTAATATGTGGTCGAGAAGTTACCCGTCTTACGCTGGCATCCACTCATGTCATTCCCCATAATCTTTCTCTTGGTTTTTTTTAGCCTTGTTGTTCATAATTTCCTTTCCAAGTGTTTCTTTATTTGAAATGCCATTTATATTTTGTTGCCTTTTTTTTCCAGCACATCTTACATCTTTGTTTTTGTTTTGTTTTTAATCTTATTTCTGGCGTTTTCCATCGCTCTGTGGCCATGATTGTGGATGTGTTTTGGTTTTTGCCTGCCTTGCTGTTCTCTCGCTGCACTCCCTAGATCCCTGTTGCACAGTCCTCTGTCATGGATGACATTGAGGAGTGGCTCAGTACCGACTTGGTGAGACTCTTTATATTTTTGTTTTTCACATGGGCAATAGCACTTGTACGGGTAACTTTCAATGCATTGCTGAGTTACTGGTACTTCTCGTAATGGGAGGCAGTGAAACTTCCAAATCATGTGGCTTATTTCCCTTTGCGGGGTCTGCCTAAACAGGAGGAGATAGGGTCATGTTCAGCGATTCAATCAAAATGTTTTTTTCTGAGTTGTTTTATTTTCACTACTCCATGTTAACATCACAGAATAGCATGTGTTCCAGAAATCGTGTTTCTGGTCCCTGTATAGGACAGCATTTAAACATGTGCTGAAGTTTACCTGTGTTCTCCACTGGACTTACAGCACATGTTTAAGGCTGCATTAGCTTTGACAGGATCTAAGTACATGCTTACGTTGAGGCATGCTTTTAAGAGATGCTAGATCAGGGCTTAGATTCCTTTCAAATCGAGATGTCTTTGTTAAATTGGCAAGCAGTCTTGACATGTTTCATAATAGTAATAATAAAAATTTATAACAGTCTCTCTTCAATGTTTATAACTTTCAGTTTCTCCTGAATGATTATTGTCTGGTAATTATTAAACAAACAAACAAAAGAAAGAACTAAAAGTAGCTTTTCCTTCACTCTGGAGTTAGTTTTGCTGTACCAATACACGTTTGGTTTAGGCAGTGGTACAGCTAGTACACGTTTATTGCAGTCTCTTTTTTTAATGTAAGCATCTGACTCAAATTAACCAAGTGCATTTTGGGGACGGGTGCTGGGTTGTGTTTCAGACTGTTCTTTTAAACATGGTTTTAGTGAACTGAACTGTTTCCTTGTGGTCAACATATCCCTAAGGATTGTCTCCTTCCATTACTTCTTATGACTTCAGATATTGTCCATAGCTAACTCCCTGCTCCTTAAGGTGTCCCCCAGCCCCTGGCTATTGCCTGCTCGGCTCCTAGCTGGGAGCTGCAGGGTTCAGGCTCCGCTCCCTGGCTCTGGCAGCAGTGCTGCAGGCACGCTCCGGCACGTCAGCCCTCCGCTCCAGCACCAGAGGAGCTGACTGTACTGAAAGGAAGAAAATGCTCCTGCTCTCCAAAGCCTAAGAAGCGCTTAAACACATTCTGGGTTTCAGCGTTCGAGTTTGGCAGACTGACTGGCTATCTTTGAAATGTCACTGGTTTTCAGCTGCAGGTAGTTTTTTCAGACCTTGGTACAGGCAGTTATTTTCAAATTTAATTACAAACTGGCCTCATTTTGTTAAAGAAACACAGTAAATGTAGCATGTCCACTGTGCTTAAACAATAAACTTTTGTCTTTGCCATTTAAATTAATTTAGCAGGAGAGAAGATCTTACAGAGAGATATCAAGGTAGCTCTGCACATCTTTCATCCCCTAGATAGTCTTGCTCAAAAAAAGCAAAGCAAAGAAGTGTCGTGTAGATGCCTGAACAAGCCTGGGGATTGCATGCGCTGCGGCCGTGACTGTACTGGTTTCCCTTCTCCGGGGTACCTGGCCCCTTGTCCTGACCATATGTGGGTGCAGCATAGAGATGCCCTCAGAAAGTTTGGAGTGGATTTTTGTTTTTCACTCTGGGTTCCCCCTCTCCTTGTTTTGTTAATGGTTCATTTCAGTTCTCTGCTTCCCAGCTGAGGAAGATGCAGATTAGGTTAGCTAATTGCTATTTATTTCCTTCCCCTTTTTGGGGTACCTTGGAACAAACCGTACCTCTGCCTGTGAAGCAGTGGCTGCTGTGTGTACCTTTGGAAACCTCTGTGCAGTAGAAAGCTAGTAGATGCTAGGTGGCATTAATTCTCAGGCATTAAAAACCTTTGTGAGGCCAATCGGTATGTTCCCACTCTCCTGGTAGAGAAGACAGGGTATGGACAAACACTTTTCTTTTTCAAAGGAGGTTCAGCATGAGGTTTTCAAGTAGTACTTTTGTCCATTTTTAACATCCTGATAGATTGACAAGGATGCCACACCCTTGGACTTCTAATTTCCTTATTAAAGCACTGTTGGAAATTCGCATATTGAAATGCACACAGCTGGTAGAAAAGCACTGACCCTCTGGCATCCCAGCCTTTGTACCTCGTAGACACACGCTAACTGCCCATCAGTATCCTTCATCCAGCCCACCCTAGTCTTGTCTTTGTACGGCATGAACACCAGGAAAGCTGCTATATTTTTGTATGAAATCTAAAATGAACTCCCACAGGAGGAACGTTGGCCCCAAACTAATTTGAGGCATATGTCCTTTGTCAGCTAAAAGTGCATTTTATTTGAAGACACAATGCAAACCGCAGTCCTGACTTTTTAAAGGACTGTGTGACAAAAGATGGCATCTTCTGCAGTGTTTGTGTGACTCACACAGCTCAGCTTTTGACTAGGCCTGCTGTCTGAAGTGGAAACAGTGCTGGACTGCCATTCAGGTCCAATGGGGAAAGTTTAGCTCTCCACCAGCAATCTTCAGAAGCATCTCTAGTGCTCTTCCTCTTGCTTTGCAGTGCAGTGAAATGTCAGTCACCATCGGCTTCCTGACTTGGGAGCTGTGTGATTTCCCCAGGTCGCCCTGCTCAAATAATTAGCATGTGGAAACAAGTGGTGGAAACTGTCCAGTTGCATTAAACGTGTGTAGAGGATAATAGTGAAGGTGAAGCGCTGCCTGTGTGTTCACACGCCTTTTTGTTCCAATTGCAGAAAGGAGACGAACTGGAAGAAGGAGTGACCAGTGAAGGTAAGCAGAGATGCCTGTGGCTATGAGCCGTTCTCAGGTTAGTGCGCAGACTGAATTATCTGCTTTGATCCCTGCTGAGATGCTGACTTCTTCCAGCCTGATATTCCCCAGCAAATGCTTCTTTACTCGGAAAGGCAGGAAGAGAGCATTTTAGAGCAAAAAGTTAGTATTTATGGTGTGAGGAGCCCTCTTGGCTGGAAGTGCTTTCCTGCCATCTTCTTGGCTGTGCACTGTGTTTGTGCCAGCAGGAATGCGTCCCCAAGCTGCTCAGCCCTTTGGAATGATGTTTCCCTGCTTCTGTCACAGCCGATGGCATAGCATGGGTTTGATTCCCTCTGCTGCCTGAGCTAGGGTGTCTCAAAGGACATCTGTACCCTTTCCTGAGGAAGTCAGGCTGTACAAGTATGTGTGCCTACGAACACAGCCCGATGGGACGCCAAGCGCTGGAATTTCAGACCCTGCTAACCTCTGTATGCAGGGCTAAAGGTACAGCCTCAGTTCTTACCTGTCTTCCTTCTTTTTTTTTGCATTGCAGAGTTTGACAAATTTTTAGAAGAGCGAGCCAAAGCAGCGGAGATGGTTCCCAATCTGCCATCCCCTCCCCTGGAAGCCCCCACCCCTCCGACAAATCCTTCCAGCAGGAAAAAGCAAGAGCGCTCAGAGGATGCCCTCTTTGCACTGTGAAGATTGCTCTTAGCCGCCCTCCCACCCCTGTGCTCTGCAGGCGAATGTCGCTGTACGGCCACTTCGTCCTCTCACAGTACTTGGCCAACAACGACCCCCTTCCCCCCCATTTCATAGATTGCTTCTTCTTCCCCCCCTCCCCAAACAATCCACCCCCACAAGCTGACTCTTTCTATTTAAGTCCAACACTATTCCTGCCAGACCACAATTCTCCAGCACTCGCTTAATCCCCTCCTTCCTATCCCAGCTGCACAAAACCAGCTCTTGATGCTGAAAACCCCTTTAGAATGCATGAGTACGTCACACTGTGTTGAAACAAAAGCCCGGAGGGGAGAGAGCAGCCTTGCCCTTCAATTTATGTAGGGATCATCCTCTTCTGTAGGCAGGTCCTGCCAAGTAGACTGCTCTGTCGATCAGCATGTAATTGACTGAGCTGGAATGTTCAGGAGGAGCGTGTCTTTATTTTTAGATAAAATGTTAATGTATTGGCTTTCGTGTTGGATTCGACAGCAAGGAACAACTGTTCCCCTTTCAACATGTGCTTCACAAGTTAAAATCCTTTACTCTCCCACTCACACATCTCCCGGTACCATATGGTGGTCGCTTTTCCCCAGTTTCTGCGGCATTTCGTATTCTAAATCTCACAGGGTATTTTTTCCTTGTGTTTTATCTGGGCTTGCTCTAATTTGAAAGCAGTCTGTTGGCCATGTCCAGTAGCTCTGGCAGTTGACAAGAATGAAAAACGCTGAGCTAAATGGATGCTGTAACGTTAGCGCACGAAGCATTTTGCTCTTTGGGAGAGCATTCTCACGTGAGGATTTTTTCTAGTGTGTTTGCCTTTTAAGATAGCTAGGTTATTTTTTCCTTACCTTAGATTCCTTCTTCAGTGACTGTAGAGCTCCGCATTTGTCTCAGCAGTTGTAAGTAACATCCATGCAGATGGATGGGACTTGCTCATGGACTGGGTGTGAACTGAGGTTCCTGGATTCCCTGCCATGCCTGGTGGGATAGACATGCTGGTTCTTGGTGGTGGGTATGAGAAAAAAGAGGCAAACCTCACAGAGGCTTGTATGAAAATGCTGAGGGAGGTGGTTACCGTGGAGGGATTAGCCATGCCTGCCTGTGCTGGAGGTGAAACTCCTCGTTTCCTTCTAGGTTTGGGCCTGAGAAAGTGTTGGATGATGGTGGCCGTGCTATTTGTAATTTTTGGAGTGTCCTTTGATACCTCTGCCCCTTTACTAACTCCCAGCTCCTACGGGGCTGCAGTCTCCCTCCTGTCTGTGCAAACAAGCATATTCCCTTGCTTGCCAGAGGCATGGCCAAGAGTGCTGCTCTTCCTGGAGCTGCCAGAAGGGATTCCAGCATGTGTGCTTGCCTTGCTGGGCTGACAGGCGGAGCTGGAGCAGGCAGCTCCAGCCATTGCTGCATCCCCCAGCATGTTCCTTGGTAGGAAGCCAGTGGCGCAAGATGGCAGGATCAAAGAGAGAGCTGAATGCTGTATGGCAGGGAGAATCTCCTGTCCTGACAGAAGGGAGCTTTATCAGATGAACGCCCATGCAGGCAGCAGCGCTCCAGCCCCTCTTCCTCAGGGTGCTTGTTGTCTTAGGCAACCAGCCACTTCGTTCTGACTTGGCATGTCTGAGCTTCCTGGGATGCTGATGTGTGTTGAGCTCTCTCAGAAGTTGTTCTAGACCAAGAAGCCGTGCTATAAACAGCTGATATGAAAGTGATAGAAGCTTTTATCCGAGCATAGTTATTTCAGCTCATAACATACTCTCTAGGGTATGCCACGCTTTGGTAGGTTGTGACACATAAAACCTTTTACCAAGTGGCCCGATTGCAGCACTGATGGTTTTTGAGAGCGGTCACATTAATCTTTGGAGGGAACGGTTGTTTGGTGCAGGATTTCCAGGCCATCCCAGGTCAGATGTCACTCTGTGCTGTCCCTGCATCCTCTTCCAGGATCCCTCTGTATGTAGCTGTGCCCAGGCAAGGCTGTCCTGCCACCCCCCGGTGCTGACTTGGCACCTCATCGCTGCTCCATAGCTCACTGCTCCCTGTCAGCTCTGTGCTGTGCAGAAAGTAGCGTGGCTTGCAAGTGGATGGGGAAAATCAGTGTAAGGATGGAGGTAGCTTGGGGATCAAGCTGCCTCTTCTCCCCACTTGCTGGCCCTTTCCCCAGTTGAAGCCCTTCTATGTGGGTCTGCAGAGGGTTTCTCTCCATTTCATCTCTGTGGCTAATGGAAAGTGCCAGGACACTCTGCCTTTGTTGCATGTATGCACTGCTGCTCTGCCCCGCTGCCCTCGCTGTTTAGCACAAGGTGAGCCCGATGCTCAGATACTGGCTGCCAGACACCCTGCTGCCAGCTCCTGCCAGACCCTGCCTTCCTGCAGCACGTCAGATGTGGCCACCAGCTCCCAGAAACCTGAGGAAACTTCTGTTATGACGCTGATTTGATTTCAGACAGTGTCTGGTGATTGCCTGAGCAGTCTTGCCAGCACAGAATGAATTGTTGGTATTCCTGTCAATGCAAAAAGCTCTGTGGGTGTTTTAAGTGTGTATTTTCTCTTCTAAATCCTTGAAACACATTGACCCCGTAAATGGCCACATCAGGTGATTCTAAGCATGTTAATCCAGCTTCCCTGCCAAGCCGGAGGAGATAATCGCATTGCTCAAGCATGGGGACATTGTCAAATGATGCTGAGTGGCAAGGATATCACCAGTGCTGTCACCGAGCCCCCCTGCAGAGTCCCACTGCTGTGGATTTGCTGGTCCTTTTTCCCCCACCCCTAAGCAAAAAGAGGGGGGCGGGGAGGAGTGTGCTGTTAACGCTGCTTCTTTCTGTCATGCTGCTTCTTTCTGTCATGCTGCCTCTTTCTGTCATGCTAAACCTGTCCTGGGACTTCCAAGTTGTTGCTTGAGAGAGAATCTGGTCCCTTTCAGGAAGATCTTGCAGAGCTGTCGGTGACTGCTCCCTCCAACCGGGGAGGAAAAGAGATGAAACAAGGCGGCTGGGGCTGAGGGGAGATGAGGAGCGTGTGTTGGCACAACTCAAGGGACTGTCTTCTGTGCTTGCGACTTCAGGCACTCCGTGGTCCCCACTGACACCTCGCGTTATCTGCTGGAAAGCAAGGGCACTGTTTGCAGGGGGTGGCAGGTACCGTCGGCACAAGCAGTGGTTTTGCTGGAAGTAGGGCAGCACTCAGGAGATGCCTTCCTTGGGAGGTGTGTGCTCAGCCTGGCAATGGCTAAACGTCCTTTTGGTGGGACCCTTGATGGGTCTGGTAAAAGTGCAGCCCTGCCGTGAGTTAAATTTGGAGGCCAAACCCACCAGACGTGGCTCTTGCGGGCTGAGCACGTGAGGGCTGGAAGCACCGAAGGGGACAGAGCGTGTGGCAGAACGGGTTGTTTAGCCCAAACCTTCTTTAACAAATGTAAGAGCTACACTAGAGCTTCCCTAATGTCCTGTATCAGGATCTCTCATCCTCCCCATCCTCTTGTGGTCTGCAGAAAACCTGAGCAGTGGAAACTGTTTGGGGGAAAGGGAAGGCGTTTTTCACTTCAGAAGACCGCCATCTCGATTTATTCTTCCTTCGCTTTCACTCTAAGTGCTTCCTCTGTGCAACTGAGCAGAGGACTTGTGTGGCTCCGACACTGGGCGAGAAGAGGGGATGGAGCTGCAGCCTGATCCGCTTTCCATAGGAAATAACATCCCAGTGCTTTCTTGGCATATTAGGAATCACAGTTTGAGATGCAATGACACTAAATTATTATTGGGGTCCTTTGTAAGTTCTAATCATACCCTGTTCTAGGTTAAAATATTTATTTTGTCAATATATTTTCTTTCCAGTGTGTTTTTTAACCTCTTCTGTTAATCCCTCATGTGCTGAGATGTAAGAAATGAATGGTTTCTATTTAAATATATTCTTTGGGATTTTTTAATTGTTATGTGTAGATTTCAGCTGCATCTTTGGCAGGTGTAATAGATAACAATGTGCTGTACAGACATTTAGGGTGTTTAGTAGGTAGGTATGGCTCATAGGAGGATTGCTCATAAAAACGTAGCACGGCGTCTCTTAAAAGAAACAGTATAAATGCAGAGACTGGTCCTCACCGGGACCCCCACGTAGCCTCCAACATACCTTTCCCCTTCCAGTTATCACAGTCTCCATCTCTGAAATGTGCTGATCAAATCAGCCCTGTCATTTCCAGGGCTGTTTTTAACACCTCCAAGCTGAAGAAGGATTTTAGTGGGGGTTTCCATTCGTTTGACTTCGGTCGGCTTTTTTTTATGGGATACATTGGCTGTTTCCACTTTTAAATGGAGGACTCGGCAGAGCTGGCTGTGGTGGCGAGATGTTTCCCTCCAGTGGTGGAAGAACAGATCCGGGCGGTGGTTTCAGACCCAGGGCAGGGGTGATGGTCCCCCTCCGTAAGCTGCCGCAGGAGCTGGGCCCACGCTCCCCCGGCCAACGCAGCCTATTCCCGTTCCTCTCTGTTCAATGCTCTCCTGCTTTCACCCATGAGGACAGGACATGCAGACCAGGAGAGCAAACACAGCAGCGTTTTCAACAGTCTTTTTTGTCCAATGAGTTGTCAAGTCTCTTGTGGCTGCTGGGAGTCCTGTGGAGTGGGAACTGCTTGTGCTATCTCCATCCCCAGGCCAGCCTCATCCAGCTCAGTCATTGTTTACCTCCTAAATGCTAACCACAAGGCTTGCGGAGCCTACCCTGGAAAAAAACAGCTCAGGACAGCTATTTTTATGGAAATAATGAAGCAGGAAATCAGTGAGTGGATTTATAGCCTTCTTGGAGGTAACCCTTCAGCTGCTGGGGGCGCCCACCTGCCCTTACCCACCAGCAGAGGAGAGGAGGCAGGAATCCCTTTGCCAGGTGCCCAGAGACGTTGCTGGTGCCCACGCAGCACCTTCCGCTCATCCCTCCCAAACCGCAGCCTCCGGAGCGGGCTTCGCCTGCCTGCTCTGTCCCCAGGCTGCCAGCCGCAGCCTCCCACACCGTGCCCAGGTTGCTCCTCCATCCCGGAGAGAGGCGAGGTTGCGTTTCACTGAGAGCCGGATGGCTTTTGAGCTGCGCCGAGCTCTGGCGCTGGTTCTCTTTAGCCCGTGGCAAACCTACGCCAAACTTGCCACCCTGCCCTGTGTTTTTATGAGTACGAGCTCCTCGTTCTGTACATGTTATTATGAGCTATTGTTAACCCTACAAATGTAACCTGTGTAATAGCTTCTCTGTATATTACAGCTGTAGGCTTTCCAGATAAAAGTGGATAATATTTATTTACTGAAGATATCGGATATTTTTTTGTTTGGGAATGGGGTAGGGGGAGAAGAGGGACATAACTGTTTAAAGAGATTGCCTATGTAAAGAGACACAAAATACACAACAAGCAGAGAAACCCAACACTAAAATGTTGCTGTATTCAAGTAGAAAGTGTTTACGTTAAGGACAATACGACTGTATTAATCTGCCGTTGTTTAACTTGCTCCAGAAAATCATCTCTACTTTGGTTCCTGCATGTGAGATACTCCAATAAATACACTACTAGTGTGACCTGGAGGATGGTATCCGTCTGTCTGTCAGGTGGTGTCTCGCTCTGCTTCACTGCCCGGCCCCAACACACGGTACGAGTGAGCATGGGAGACACGCGCGGTCTGCAGCTGCTGTTGGGTGCCCCTCGGGTGTCAAAACACGATGCAGACTTTTGGGACCCCTCTGTTTCCTCCAAATGACAGAGGCCCAGGTATTCTCACCAGGAAAAGGATTGTCCCCAGTGGAAGATGCTCTTTATGTGGGTCTTGCTGTGCACGGTGGCGTGTTGCCACTGCTGCTTAATCTGTTCCCCACTAAATGTTTGGCACATCTTTTGTAGCTGACATCAGACGGGCACACAGGTGACAACCTTGGTGCTTGGTGGGACAGCCGCCCACCTTGCAGGGCTTGCCAGATGGTCCTCAGAGGGTAACTTTGGATCACCTGCCTTGGTGACCTAGAAAGTGACGGGTAAGGAGCTGTTGTGCACCTGCAATGCAGGTGATGTTCCCAGCCCATGCAGTGGGTGACTTTTCCTGACTCATCGGCCAGGAATTTACTCCAACATCCTCATTTATGACGGTGGTTGTGATGGGCAGAGGAGAAGAAAGAGAAGCCATCTAGGAACCCTGGAGAAGTGACATGGCATTACTTTGGCCAAAAACTGAACCGATTTGTCAGAATGGTGCCCTCCGTCTTGCACGTGGAGATGAAAACTAATGGCCTGTGGTTTAAAAGCTGCTGTGGGGAAGGGGTGTGTGTGGAACAGCTTGAAAGATGGGTTTCCCCTCCTTGGAGCTGCAGATTAGCATGCATTAAATCCAGCTCTGCCCTGGCTTGTTTACCATCGCACTGATCATGTGCCTGACTCTGTGTCGGATATATTCGGGTAGGTTCATGGCCTGGATCTGTTGAGAAAGGTGCGGAGCCACCACTGCCCTGACAGAGCAGAAATCGCACAGAAAGCACTGGATCCTAAATTTCCAGCGCTGTGCGGGAGGAATGCTGCCAGAGCGGGGTCTGTTGCCTTCCTGGGGGGGCTGCACCACACTGTCTTCTGCAGTCTCATGGTTAAACATGCCAGGCAAAGATCCCTCTGACCCCAAATTCTGTCTCCAACAGGGGCCAAAGTGGGTGCAAAGGGAAGAGTGCAAGAGCAGGACAAGCATGCAGGGTCATTTCACAGGCGTGCCCCCCTCCCAGCCTCCAGGTGCTGGTGACACCTGACTCCCCAAACCGAGCGTGGCTTCCCTGGGTTTGTGAACCCTGATGGGCTTCTTGTCTCCAAACCTGCCTGGGCTCCCGCAGAGACCGTGCGAGCTCCCGACATGGGCTGGGGCTTCCGCAGATCGCTGCCCTCCACCGCAGGCTGCTGAGCCCCGGCGCAGAGCGCGCTGCACATCCCGGTACGGGCTGAGCCTTGGCCGGGGTGCGCATCGCTGCTTTTCAGCGCCGGGCACCGAGGTTGGATCCCGGTGCGAATGGGAAGTGACCACACGTGCGTTTCCCTTTCCCATTTCACCTCGGGGTAAATAAACCCCGAGCAGGGGCTGCGCGGTACGCTGGAGTGCCACCGGGCCTGGCTGCGTGTTTACCCAAGCTGTAGCTCAGGAAGGGAGAGTTGACAAAGCAGAGTCACAGGTAGTGAAGGAGAGAAGAGGCTTTGAATCTGTTTGCAAGACGAATTAATGATTAACGCTGCACTCTGCCGTAGCAAAACAAACCCCCGGAGCACGAGGGATGCCGAGGGCAGGGAGTGGGGCATGTCAGCGAAGCCCTGGGCGGACAGGGCTGATTTCAGCGCAGGGTCCGGGCGTGCTGGCAAGCGGCAAACGTCCGGGAACTCGCGTCTGGCTGGGCACAGCGTTCCATGGGGAGCCCACCCGGCCGAGCGAGGGGGCAGCCGGATGGGGCATTCTCCATGCAGGGTGCCTGAGACTGCCGCGTTTGGGCTCTGCAGCTGAAGCACAGCACGTCCTGGAGCCCATCGCTGCCGCCCGTGCGGCTCGGGGCGATGCTCCATGCCGCCGGCAAACCCTACGCAGCCGCCCAAGCCCACTGCAACTGTGTGAGCCTGCCCGGCCGGCTCGGCCGCCAGAGCCCAACCATCTCGGGGCCGGTTTGTTTTCTGTCTCATCCCTGCGGTTTCCTTCCAGCCTGCGCTCAGGAAAACGTCTCAGCGACTCCGGAGCAACCACGTGGCCCCGCTGCCGTCCCCGCAGGACCGACATGATGTAATCGCGGGCCCTGAGCCGTGATGCAGAATCACTCCACTCCGGGCCGCCGCGCTTATTGGCTGCGTGGCCCTGGTCCTACAGGCGGGGTTTTCCCTACCCCGCAACCAAGCTTACCCCGGGGAGCCCCACCCCGCGTGGCATCCATCGGCCTCCAAACCCACCCCGTCCCACGGAGCTGCCGGGGTGCTTAATTCTTCCCCGTTTCACGGAGGATGCTGCTTGTTTGCTTTGGTCTCCCGGAGGAGGGGAAAGCATCGTGTGTGGGTCCCCAGGGTGCGTGGACCCTCCGGCTCAGGGGGGAGGCTTGGGGTCGGGGAAGGGGTCCTGCAAAATCTGCCTTTTGCCTGCACCTTGTGGGAAAATAAAGCTGGTTTTATGCGTGTGATTTTCCCCGCTCCGTGTCTCACGGGGAAGGCTGTGTCCCAGGTCGCGTGGGTTGTTAAAGGCGTGCGACCCTCACGTTCGCGCAGGGCTGCCCTAAAGCCTCGCGGGGCCACAGCACATCCATCTCCCCAGCCCTGGAAAGCTGCCCTCCCCTCCTGCCGCACGCGGACTGCTGCAAGGGCTTTCCTGAAAGCAAAGGGAAACATCCCGCCGCCACAGAACCCGGCTTCTCCCTGATGACCGGAATAAAAAAGTGGGGGGCAGTGCGTGGCCCCCCTGAGCCGCCCCATGGCGGGTTGTGGATCTCCCGAGGGTTTTTCTTTAATAACGTTTGCTGTGGGTGAGAGATGTCTGAGTGGCTGCCAGTGGCCTGTGTGCGGGTGACACTGCCCCAGCCACGGACGCGGAGCTGAGCCAGGACTCCCTGGGCTCGTCCCCAGCTTGGGCACAGGTTAATGTCCCCAGCTTGAGGAGGCTCGAGCGGGCATGAGGCTGCAGAGGGATCAGCAGGGCTGCACACCCACGGCTCTGCCACCACCACGTGCACACACGGGGTGCTCTACGTGGTCCCCGGCGAGTCCCGTGTCGCACCGGGGTGCCCCGTGCCGTGCAGAGGATCCCCATATTGCACAGGGGTGCCCACTGTGCCACCGCGTGGAAGCCAGTGAGTCTGGGGGGGAGGTTTTTATGGTGCAGCCAGGTTTAATTAATTCACAGGTAGCCTGGGATTGTGCTCGGCAGCACGGAAGAGGAGAGGGCAAACTTTCAGGGGGCTGATATTTCAGCGCATTTTCTTTTGCTAAATTATTCCCAGCGGTAAGACAAACCACGCAGCGTTGCAGGGCATGGCCTTGCCCTAGCGTGAGACCCCAGGCTGAGCCCCACCACCCGTGGGCAGCCATGGGGCTGACACTGATGGCACCAGCGATTTTCCTGGTTCCTACCGCTCATGGCACCCGGGAGGGTGCGTGGGCTCAGCTGGGGCTCAAAGGGCAGCATGGGCCCTTCAGCATCCCCCTAACGGGGGCTGGGGGAGGTTCTCCCACCCTGGGCCACGCGGTGGTTGGGCAGTGGTGCGGGGACTTGCCCCAGACCCCAGAGCTGGGAGGGGAAAGGCAGATGTCCGCAGCCTGCCTCTGTGCTGGGAACCGCAGGAGCCTCGAGAGGGGACATGGTGGCCCAAGCTCACCCCAGCATGTGGCCTCCACGAGGTGCTGGGGGCTTCTGCAGTCACAGCCACCACCTTCTCCCCACGCCAGCCCTCCTGCCTGCTCCCACGTGTGCCCTGATCCAGGGCTAAGTGGTATTTAATGCCCAGACCAGGTATTTGGTGCCTGTCCCCAGGGCTTGGTGACTGTCCCCAGGGCTCGGTGACTTCCCCAGGGGTCGGTGACTTCCCCAGGGGACTGGTGTCCCGCTCAGGGGCTGCAGCCTGCCTTGCTCCCTGCTCCGGTCCTGGTGCACCAGGTCCCTGCCCGCTGCAGCCGGGGGTCCCCGCCCGAAGCCGCCGGGGGGTCCCGGCGCGGTGCAGCCGGGCTGCAGGTCCCGGCGGCGGCCGTGCGGGGCGGGGAGGCGGCGGCGGCGGGGCGGGCCGCGGCGGCGGGTCCGCCTCCGTCCCCTCCCTCCCTCCCCTGCCCGGTAGCAGGTCTGGGCACGGTTCGCGGGAGCAACTTGGCGGCTCGTCCCCTTCCTCCCTCTCCCCGGGCCAGCGCCGCCATGGCGGGCGCGGGCGGGCGGCCCCGCCGCTCCTAGAGCCGCCGCAGCCCGGGAGGAGCCGCCGCCGCCGCCGGGATGAGCGCGCTCGCCTTCGACGACGCGGCCCTGGAGGGGCTGGCGCCGTCCCTCGGCCTCTCCGGGGCCAGCGACATCGACACGGCCCTGCTCAGCGACATCGACGGTGCGTCCCGACCCGGGCAGCGGCGAACGGGGCCGGGCTCGGTGCATGGCCGGGACCGGGCTGGGGGCATAACCGGGACTCGGTGCATGGCCGGGGGGGCTGGGCTCGGTGCGATACCGGGACTCGGTGCATGGCTGGGGGGGCTGGGCTCGGTGCGATACCGGGGTTCGGTGCGATACCGGGACTCGGTGCGTGGCCAGGACCGGGCTCGGTGCATGGCCGGTGCTGGGGAGACCAGGCTCGGTGCACGGTCAGGGAACCGGGGACCGGGACACGGCCGGGGCAGCGGGCTCAGTGCACAACTGGGGCTCGGTATATGGCCGGCGGGAACGGGTTCGGTGCATAACCGGGACTCGGTACACAACCGGGCTCGGTGCACGGCCGGGGCACAGCCGGAGAGACACCGGGCTCGGTGCCGGGCCCGGCATAGGGGACAGACCGAGCCGCTCTGGAGCGCGGAGTCGGTGCGGGGCCGGGCGGTTCGGGCTGGCTCCGTTACCGGGGGCCGCTTCATGGCGGGGGGGTCGCGGAGGAGCAGAGTCCGGAGG
>VFFE01007149.1:2859461-2883925 GCA_008921705.1 Burhinus oedicnemus
GGGGAGGGGATGTCCCCATCAGCAGCCACCCTGCCCACCCGCGAATAACTGGGTTGCCCACCCGAGATGCAGCGCTTTTAGCACGGGTTCAATCATCACCCCCCCCCCCACCACCCCATTAGTGCTCAGGAATTGGGGCTAAAAACCCCCATAGCCCAGCTGGGGGTCCCAGACCCGGCACCCGCTCGCCTGCCCCCGCAGCGGAGGGCTCCTGGGTGGCTTGGTGTCCCCCAGGGATGCAATGACCCAAGCGATGCCCCGTGTCATGCGGGGCTGAGCACGCAGGGTGGGTGTGCTGTGGGTGTCCCCATGGGGACGTGGTCCGAAGGCAGGTCCCCCCACCCCAGGGGGCTGCAGGGCATTGGGGGGTGCGCGGGGGGCTCTGGGCTTACCTTATGTTTGGGACATTTCAGAGAGAAGCTCTCTTCAGTTAATAAGCAACCTGCGAGGAGAGGAGAAGGCCATGTCAGGGAAGTCCCTGCACTACGGGACAGCTGTCCCCGAGTGGTGGGGACACAGCATCCTCCATGGCCTCCCACCACCATCCGGACAAGCCGCAGCATTTGCATGAAGGGTTCAGCTGAGGCCAGCCAAACTCAGGACACCAGCCGGCACCGCTGCTTCAGGGGCCATCACCATCGTGGCTGGCGGGGAGCCATGAGCCCACCCTGGCCTTGGGTGGGCTGAAGCGTTGCGGAGCGGCCGGCCCTGCGGCCAGCCAGGTTGGAAGGTGCCGGGGGGTCCCCACACCCCCGTCCCCACAGCCGGGCTCACCTGTGTCGACGGCACATGCGTAGTGGTAGGTGTGGGGACACCCCTTCTGGCAGCAGCCCACGGTGGCTCCCGCTTGCTGGCAGCTCGAGCACTTCTTTAGACACACCCGGGAATTCAGAGCAGGGAAGGAGAGATGTGGAGAGACAGAGAGACCTCGTCAGAGCCCAGCGCAGGAGCAAAGCACCCCGATGGCCCCAACCGTGACGGGAACATGCCGGTGTCCCTGCGCCTCTCCAGCCCTGCGCTGCCTCTCCCTGGGCAGCGTCCTTCCCCTCGCACCAGTGCACCGCAGGCGATGCCGTGCCTCTCACTTGGCCTTCTGCAGTCACACATGAGGTTTCTCCCCTGGATGGCACTGAGCCCGCAGCCATCCTCCATGGGGCAGGAGGAGTGGAGGTGAAGGGACAAGGCCTGGGCTGTGCCATGGCTCGGTGGCGGTGGAGATCTGTGGTGCTCCCCGTCTCCTGCCTCATCCCCAATGGGTGCTGCAGGAATGGGAGCACCCGGCCCCACGGACTGGGCAGGGAGAGGGTAGCAGCCTCCAGACAGCCATGCTGCACGCCTGGGAATACAGCCAGCCCCAAACCTGGTACTGGGGGGCTTCCTGGAGACCCCCACCCAGCCTCTGCCGGGTGGCTGTCCCCTCCCTCTCCCCAGCGCAAAAAACCCATGTCCCCTTGGCGGTCTCCTAGCAGCGTCCTCCCTATTTTGCTCGCTTGATGTGCCCGTGTTCCTCTTGCTCTGGGAGAGGAGCAGGGCAAGGCCATCCCTTCCCTCCAGCTCCCCTTCCCCTGCTGCCCATCACCGTGGCATCAAGCCACATTGCGCCCAGTTTCATCTCCCATCCTGCCTTCGCCGCGCTGCGTCTGTCCTGCTCCGAACCACCCCCTGCGACGCACGGCTGGGCCGGGGGACGCGAGCCACCGGGCTCAGCGTCCTCATGGTCCCACGGGGAAGGTCTGGCGCCCTCCCAAAGCACAACAACATAAATACGCTTCTATGCCTAAAAGAGGGGTTTTTAGGTGCTATCAGAGACGCAGCAGCACAAATCTCGCGGGAAGCCAGGGGGAATTCATGGCTCCTGAACAACCACCCCACTCTCAGGGCAACCCGTTGGGCTCAACCCTATTAATTTTCATCCCGGCTGGAGGCGCAGCCGCAGGAACGGCTTAGGCTGATGGATGCCGGCAGGAGATGCTGCCTCGGGGTGTGGTGCCGTGCCAGGCAGGCGGCCGAGCTCTTACCAGGTCGGCAGCCGCCTTGACGGCCTCCTGCAGCCCGTAGAGCTTCCCCGCCACCAGGAAAACCCCAGCGGTCCATACGGCACAGGCCTCGTGCAGCCAGTGCTCCTGCGTGTCGCCCACCGGCTCCTGCGGCGGGGACTCGGCCTTGTGACATTCGTGCCGCCGGGGCTTTTCGGCCGCCTCCTCGCCCTCTGTCCTCTCGTCACAGCAGTAGCAGCTCTGCAGCCTACGAAACATGCCCCGCGGGCTGGAGCGCAGCGCGCTCTGCTTGGCCGCCTCGGTGGCAACCTCCGGCCGCGCCGCCTTGCCGCCGGCACCGCAGCCACCCTCTGTCCCTCGGGGCGCCCGCTCGGCCGCGGCGGGCGAGTTGGCGTCCTCGCCCGGCCCCTCCGCCCGCGCCTTCTCCTTCAGCCGCGACTTCTTCTTGGGCAGGCAGTCCTCAGGGTAGTAGGGCCCACAGAGGTCCCCCAGGTCCTTGTAGTTGGCGGGGTTGCGGCACAGGCAGCAGACCAGGCAGGCGGCACTCAGCGCCTTCGACACCACCGGCCCCATGTGCATGGTGGAGGAGGCGGGCAGGGCTGCCCGCGGTCGCGGCGCTGGCCCGGCCGGTCCCCGTTGCAGCCTGGCCTCCTCGCCGGGCGAGTTGATGACGGTGCAGGAGGTGGTGAACTCGCCGCGTCGCTCCACGCGGACGTATGGGACGAAGGGGGGGGCCCGGCTGTCTGACCGCAGCCGCTTGCAGGAGATGTACTTCAGTCGGATCTCGGGCTCGGCGGGCTGCAGCAGTGGGGCCTGCTGGGCCTGCCGCCGCCGCTTGCCGCGGCTCTTGCACCGCGCTGGCACCGCCTTGGCCTTGCCATGGGCCAGCCGCTTCCGCTGCCGCTTGGAGTAGCCGTTGTAGTTGGAGTGGTTGGCCCGCGGCTTTGGTCCCCGTGCCGGCCCGGCAGTGGGGCGTCCCTCAGGGGAGCCCTCGCCACCCACCGCCTCCTTCTCCTCGCTCTTTGGTTTCTTCCCCTCCCGTGGCACCTCCTCCCCGCCACCCGGGCCAGCCGCACGCTCCCGGGGGTGCAGCGGTGGTGGCGCAGGGCCCAGGGGTGCCTTGGCCATGCCCAGCGCCGCCGCTTTGCCCTTGCGGTTCCTCTTCTTGGGCAGGAGCCCCAGGCTCTTGGCCGCCATGGTGGAGCTGGGCTGAGCCCCCAGGGCCAGTGCAAAGGCCTCGCCCTGGCAGCCATCGGCGGAGAGCTTCTTCCCACCACCCAGCTTCCCCTTCGGTGCTCGGCTGTTGGGGTTTCGGCACAGCTGCTCAACCATCGGCACGGTGGGCGCCTTCTGCGCTGCCGCTGGCTTGGGCAGCCGTGTGTCACCCGCCGCCAGGGCCACCCCACTGTGCTTCACCGCCCGCTCCCTCTCTGCCCCCACCGGGCTCAGGGAGGTGCCATAGGCAGCCACCGTGGCCGCCACTGCCGTGGCCGCCGGTTTGCAGGCGAACTTCTTCAGGTTGGGCGAGGTGATCTTCTGGACGATGGCCTCCAGCTTGAGGCCGCGGCCTTTGCGGGGAGGCAGCACTTTGGTCTTGGTGGCCTCCTGGAAGGCTGCCCGGGAGGTGATCTTGATGCAGACATCGGGGGCCTCCTTTGGCAGGGGGGGCTTTGGGACGGCTTCACCAGAGCTCTTGGGGGGAAGCTTGGCTTTCACCTTCTTGGCCACGGGCATCTTCTTGAAGAGGCTGGGGGGGGCCTCTGGCTTCTCCTCCTTCACGCTGCCACTGTTGCTCCGCAGGACCAGGTTCCTCTTCTTGGCGGGGATGGGGGACATGAAGGTGGACTTCCTCTTCAGCGAGTGCAGGGGCCGCTCGGACATCTTGCCACCCATGCCCGGCCCTGCTTTGGGCAGCTTCATCCGAGCACCCACTTTGCCCTCCTTGTGGGGGCTGCCCGGGGCCGCCAGCTTGAAGGTGGGGGGGAGGTGGTTGTTGGAGATGAGTTTCTTGGGCGCCTTGCAGTTCTTCAGCCGGACATCAGCTGCCCGCTTGCCCCGCCGCCTCTTGGTGTAGAAAACCTCCTGCGTCTTTGTCCGAGAGCGCAGGATCATTGACCGCTGGTCCCTCTCTCCTGCCTCCACCGCATCCTCCTCTGGTGGTGTCGGCCCCACCACCTCCTCTGCTGCCACCAAGCTGGGTACCAGGAGGTTGGCATCGCTGGCATTTTGGACCACCTTGGGGGCCGGCCGGCTGCTGCGCTTCCTGGCTTTGAAAGCCACCCGCTGCTTCATGCCGCAGGCGGGCTTCTTCCCCAGCTTCTCCTGGTGCGCGGGGGCCTTCAGCCCCTCCAGCGGGGCCGGGGCACGGGGCTCGGCGAGGGCGCTGAAGGAACGGGTGCACATGCGTGCCGGCAGACCCTCGGCTGGAAAACGGGGTGTTTGGCTATGGGCATTCTTGCTCGGTATCTCTGCCTGGCCATCTGGCCCAAGGCAGGCGCTGGCCATGCCACCGGCTGCCGGCAGGTCATCGAAGGGGCTTGGCACAGTGCTGCCAGGGCCGTCCCCCTCTGGCAGCCGGCAGTGGACCCTCTTGTTGCGGAGGCTCTTGCCCCGTGAGATGGGGTCCGTCTTCCCCAGCGTGTTCTCAGGGGTGAGTTGCTGCTTCACCGTGACTGATGGGGTGGATTCGGCATCAGCCACCTCTGCACGGGACGCTTCCCCTCCACCGCGCTCCTCCTCGGGCTGGATGTGGGGCATGGAGGACTTGAACCAGCTCTTCACCTTGGTCTCTGTGCCCACAGCGGGTCCCAGCAGGATGACAGACTGGCCGGAGAGGCGCGCAGCTGGAGCCGAGCTCTCTTTTTCCACCGTGCTGACGGTCTCCTCGGCGGACACGGGCACCTCACTGGAGGACACCACAGCGGGCATCTCCGGGCGTTTGGGTGGCGAGGCATCGTATGTCACCGACTTCTGCTCTGAGCCAGCCAGCTCGCAGAGCGAGGAATACTCCTCTGCCTCCAGGTCCGACTCCTTCAGCTCCGGTGAGGAGATGATGGGGATCTCGCTGAAGTCTCCCGTCGAGCAGCAGTGTCGGGTGTCCTGCAGCCACCTCTCGCTGTCTGCCTTTGCTGCTTCATCATAGGTCAGCGTCTCCTCCTCCTCTTCCTCCATTGCCTGCTGGCCAAAGTCCCGGGCTGGCTCGCTCTTGGCCGGCTGCTCACCATCGCACAGATCCAAGCCACAGGCATTTTTTTTCTCCTTGCAGGAGCCCACCAATTTGCTGGGGAACAAGCCCTTGGGGAGGTCGGTGGCTTGCAGCTCCTTCCACCGCAGGCATGCCTCGCCCAGGCTCTCCTCTGGCCACTCGAACTGCTCCATGGCGTTCTCAGACCCCACCGAGTTGGCGGTGGTGTTCGAGTAGCAGCTGTAACTGGTGGCCCCCGCACTCGACGTTGCCGCCGGGATGCTGGGCTTGGAATTGAAGGCCAGCGGGGCCGTGTCCTTCAGCGTGTCCTTGGTCTCAGGAGCCGTGAACTCCACCTGGGGACCCTCGTACACCTCCTCACCGAAGTCCTTCCCTGTGCTGGCCCCCGAAGCCTTGTCCAGCTTGAGGGGCTCGGTGAGCGTGCTGGAGTCACCCTGGCTAGGCCAGGTGCCCTTCACCATGGAGTCCAAGCAGGGCCGGTGGTTCTCCAGCTGGAAGGGGGACTTTGTGGCCTCCTTGCTCAGCATGGGCGAGTTGGCCCAGGCTTTGTCTGCCTTCTCGCTGATGGCGTCCTGCAGGACAATGATCTCAGAAGCCAGCTCCTCCTGCGACAGGGCGCTGAGGAGCAGCCGGGGACAGTCCCTTTCGTTGGTCACGTACTTGGTGAAGGTCTCCAGGGGCAGGCTGGCATGGATGCTCTGGAAGGAGTCGTCCGATTTGGTGGACATGTCGTCTGGGGAGGTCACGGAGCAGGTGGACACTGACTCGGGCTTCGCCTTGGAGTTGCTGTTGACACGGGCAGGGCTGCGGTTCTGGTTGCAGTACAGGAAACTCCTCTCCAGCTGGTCCTCCGACCCGCTGAGATAGTCGGCGTCTTGCGTCTCGGCGTGGACGGACTGGGGGGTGCTGAGTGGGTCAGACAGGGGGGTCCCCACCTGCTCTGCCGAGTAGGTGCTGCTCTCGGGGCTGCAGTGTTGCCCCTTGAGCTGCTCGGGGGTCCTCGCTGGGTTCTTGATGCCCTTTTTCTGGGGCACAGCTGCTTTGGAGAGCAGCAGCTGCTGGACGGTGTTGGAGATGTTCTCCACTTGGGAGGTGAGCGCCGTCAGACTCTGCAGGCTCAGGTCCGACAGCAGGTTTTCGGGCAGCTTCTCCTTCTGCAAGTTTTTGCAGTTCCCAGATTGAGCATCGGGGCTTGTTCCGTCGGTGGGAGAAGGGTTCAGAAGTGGCATGAAATGGCTGTGGTCGGCAATGCCGGCTGGGAAGGCGCCAGCGCTCAGCGGCTGCTGGCTGTACTGGAAGTTCTCCAGGTTGGGCATCAGCGGGGAGGGAGTGGAACTGTAGGACGGGGACCTGCCGACGGAGCGAGCCGGTGAGTGGCTGGCGCTGGGGCTAAAGGTCTGGTAGTACTGCTCTGGCGTCCGAACGGGTGGCGCGTCGCCCTGGCAGTAGGTCTGGCCTGGCTGGTTATAATGTTGGTACTTGGCCAGGTTTTGGTAGTGGAGGGTCTCTGGGGCGTGATGCCGCCCTTGCAAGGGCTGCGGTGGCTGCGGGGGCTGCGGAGGCTGTGGGGGTTGCGGTGGCGGCGGCTGCGGGGGCTGTGGCGGTGGCTGCGGGGGCTGCTCATAGCCGATGCGGTTGGGCTGGTAGCCATGCAGGTTGGGCACGCGGGGGCCAGGGGCCAGGCTGGCGGCACTGCCCAGGGGCCGTTCCAGCGGCGGCTGCCCCGAGGGTGCCGTGCAGCTCTTGTAGGAGTGTGCTGGCTGGCTGCCCCCCGGCACCGAGGAGTAGGTGGAGGAGGCTGGGAAGGACTGCGAGTGCTGTCCGAAGTGGGGGCTCTGCGAGAAGGGCATGGGTGAGGAGACATCATTCGGCAGCTTCTGCCGCTGCAGCTTGGGGTAGGGGAGCGCGGGCGGCTGCTGCTGCTGCGGCTGCTGCTGCTGCTGCTGCTGCTGCTGCTGGAAGTGAGTCCGGAAGGGCAGCGAGGCGGCTGCCGGCTCGTGGTACGCCCGTCCGCCCGCCAACGCCGCCGTCTTCTTCATCAGGCTGTCCTCATACTTGGCCACGCCACCGGGCAGCGCTTGCGGCTGGCCACCCCACGCTTGCAAGCTCTCGTCCCCTGAATAACGGGCCGGGTAGGGGCTGTTCTCCTGCACGGCGTAATTGGAAAAGGCCGGCCTGCCTTGCAGCTGCTGCCCCGCTAATTGCTTGTTTCCCCGGTGGTATTTCTCCACGGCGCTGTTCTCATAGCCCGAGTACGGCAGTTGCTGCTGACTGTAGTACTCCTTCGCCACCAGCCTCTGCCGCTCGCAGTTCGGCCCTGCCTGACTTTGATGCCTGTAATTCTCCAGGCGTGATGTATCTTGTGAAGTCGGCTGGTAGCTCTGCTGGTTGCCATGGAAACCACACCTTTCTCGAAAGGACTGCATGGCGCGGGCTCGTTATCTGCGAAGAGAGAGAGGCGAGAATTCAAATGAAGCATCGCCACCGTGGCGGGCCGGGGAGCGCGGCCACGCGCGGAGAGGGGCAGCGTCGCGTGTGCCGTGGGGGCATCGCCTTGCCTGCCGTGGCGTCACCCTGCTGGTGCTGCATCGCCTTGCCGGCACCCTGGAGCACAGTACCTGGCAATTCATCGCTTCGCATTGTCCTGCATCGCCTTGCATCACCCTGCAGTGCATCGCTTTGCATCACATCGCCCTGCATCGCATCCGATCACACGGCCCTGCATCGCCTCACATTGCCTTGCATTGCATCGCCCTGCATCGCATCCCGTCACATGGCCCTGCATCGCCTTCCATTTCCCTGCATCGCATCGTCCTGCATCGTATCTCCCTGCATTGCATCGCCCTGCACTGCATTGCCCTGCATTTTATTGCCTTGCATCACCCTGCATTGCATTGCCCTGCATTGCATCGCCCTGCATCGCATCCCATCACACGGCCCTGCACCGCCTCACATTGCCCTGCATCGCATCACCCTGCATCGTATCTCCCTGCATTGCATCGCCCTGCATTGCATCACCCTGCATCGCATCCCATCACATGGCCCTGCACCGCCTCGCATTGCCCTGCATCGCCTCACATTGCCCTGCATCGCATCACCCTGCATCGTATCTCCCTGCATTGCATCGCCCTGCATTGCATCGCCCTGCATCGCATCCCATCACACGGCCCTGCACCGCCCTCCATTGCCCTGCATCGCATCACCCTGCATCGTATCTCCCTGCATTGCATCGCCCTGCATTGCATCGCCCTGCATCGCATCCCATCACATGGCCCTGCACCACCCTCCATTGCCCTGCATCGCATCACCCTGCATCGTATCTCCCTGCATTGCATCACCCTGCATTGCATCACCCTGCATTGCATCGCCTTGCATCGCATCCCATCACATGGCCCTGCACCGCCCTCCATTGCCCTGCATCGCATCACCCTGCATCGTATCTCCCTGCACTGCATCGCCCTGCATTGCACTGCCCTGCATCGCATCACCCTACCTTGCATCGCGCTGCAGTGCCCTGCATCACATTGCCCTGCATCACATTGCCCTGCATCACATCGTCTTGACTGTATCACCCTGCATCACATCACCTTGCATTGCACCGCCCCGTATTGCCCTAGATCGCAGCAGCTGGCTTTGCATCACCTCGCATCACCCTGTTATCACATCCTGTCACCCCACGACACATCATTTGGCATCGCATTGCCCTGCATCATCCTCTATCACATCTCCTTGCATCGCTCCACGATGCATCGCCCTGCTTCACAGCATGGTGTCCGTGAGCTGGGGGGGTGGCTGGGGTGCTGGTCCTGCCTGCAGGGTCCTGACCCTGCTGCTGGCAGCCTTCCCCATCTCCGCTGCCTACCCCGGCTTTGCAGGGCGAACAAACCCTCTCCCTGCCTGCCCCGCATGGCACAGTGACCCCCTGCACCATATTGGGGTCCTCCAGCCCCGCTGCTCTGCATTTCACACACCCGCTACCCCTCGCATCTGCAAATCACTCATCCCCCCTCCTCGCACGCCCTCCGCGGGGATGCCGGGATCCTGCGAGCCTCTCCAAACACCCCGCTTATCACCATTCTTTTTAATTATTGGGCTAATTACTGGAAGCAGCAGCGTGGAGGGCCAGAACCGCAGGCTCTGCTGCAAAAAAAGTCATTTCCACTTGCTGGCTCTGCCCGTCTCTGCCTGCTGCTGCCTCCCACAGCCCCCGCGGCCCCAGCCGATACCCCCTGCCCCGGCGCGATACCATCTGGAAGCTGTCTGCTCCCGCCAGCAGACGTCTATTAGCCGAGCACCTCGCCACCGTCGTCATTAAACCCCCCCATTTCCTAGCCCCGCTTGCGTTAGGTGCAGGGAAGCACCTGGGTCACCAGTTTGATCTCAGAGGCAGCCGAGTGGCTTGCGGGGGCTAATGAAGGGCTCGGTGGCGAGGGGGGATGAATCCTGCCCATCCACAGCACCGGTGGGTCGGAGGCGCTGGGGTGAACACAAGCCTGTTTTGGCAACGGCTCGAGATTTGGGAGCCCGGATTAGGGCAGCCCCAAGGGTCTGCAGCTCTCCGGGGACTTCCCTGGCGCTGCTCCCTTGGCACTGTGCCGTGATGGGTGATCCTGGTGCTGTCCCCTCTGCCTTCATTAAGGGGATGAGTGTAACGAGGGGGGAGGCGGGGTGTTGGTGGTGTCTGGCACCCAGCACCCGCCGGCAAAGCTCAGCCCAGCCCTGGTCCCCGTCACACCTCCCCACAGTGCTAGCCATGTTGGGCAGCCCCGAGGCGGGCAGGGGGCTGCATGTGTCCCCCCGCCACCCTCATGTGACCGCCACAACGTGCCAAATGGCGTGTGGTTCTGGCCGGTCCCTTTGTCGGTGGCTCTGCCATAGCCACACAAATCACACCGCTGGTTTGATCAGTCCCAGCTTGGCCCCCTTTCCTCGCAGCGCCCTGTGGACACCGGTCACGTCTCAGCACCTTTTCAGGGTCTACGTACACACACGGGGCTTTATTTAGTCATATTTCCATAACCGCCGATGGCTCGGGGACGCACTGCTCGCACAGTGCCCTCCGGCACCACTGGAGCCGGGCTCGGTGCCACCCACGCCAGCCTGGCACCCTGTCCCCCCCCCATCCCCTTTTTGGATGCTTTCCATGTCGCTCCCCCCTATTGCAGCTGCATCGCACAGGCTGCACGGACAACCGGATGAGGTTAAAGCCTAAATCCCAAGGAAAAGACGGGTCAATTAAAAATCCGGTGAGGCCGGCGTGAAAGCCCCTACCGCGGTGCGGACGCGGTGCGGATGCGGTGCTGCCCTGTCCTGTGCCGGGGCTGCTGGAACAAAGGCAGCAAAATCAAAGCCAGGCCGCTGGGGCAGCCCCGGGCGGCAGCGAGAAAATTAAAGGGAGAAAAGGGCCCCTCACGCTCCACGTGGAAGCAGGTTTGAAAAATGAAATCAGCTTGAGGAGACGTTGGGCTGGTGCTTTAAGGGGAGCTTTTCCCCTCCCCCCCCCTTTTTCTCTTTTATTATTAATTATTGTTATTAATTAATTACTTTTTCAAACAGCTGGGACAATGCCAGGCTGAGCAAAAGCACCCGGCGCAAGGGGATGGGTCGCTCGCCGGCACGCAGAGGAGGGGACGCGCAGAGGGAGCACGTGTGCGGGGTGTGCACGTGTGCGGGGTGCGCACGTGGGAGGGGTTTGCACACTTGCAGGCTGTGCGTGGCCACGGGGTGTGCACGTGTGTGGGTGGGAGGAAGCCCCCGGCAGGATCAGGCCGTGGGGACAGCCAGCCTTGGCTGCGTCCCAGTGCCTGGCAAGGCATGGGGCTCTTCCAGCACCCCTGGGCATCTTCTGACAGGGGCTGGATGAGACCTGCTGGGCAGGAGAGGTGGCTGGGGCTGCCCGTTGCTTCCCCATCCCAGATGGGCCAAAATCCCACGCCGGAGCCACAGCCCCATCTCCCTGCAGGCCACCCAGGCACCGGGCTGTGCCGGGGGTGGGATGCTGCCATGCGGGCTGGGAGGGGGACACACTCATCACCAGCAGCACCCAGACCTGTCAGCAGAGCCGGAGGCCAGCTCTTCCCTCAGCTCTGCCGCAGCTTTGCCGGAGAAGGGCCGTAACAGATGTTGCCGCCTGATGTAGGCTGTTTCCGAGCAAACGCTTTAATGGCATCAAATCAAGCTGTCGACAGCAGCAAGGTTACGGCCCTTCCCAGGAGGGGGAGGCGGCTGCGGCTGCATCCTGGGGGCTCTGCACACTCGCTCCCCCCGCCACGTCCCTGCCAGACGTGCTCTCCCAGCTCTGAAGAAGTTTCCAGCCTGGCTCCCGCTGCCCCCGCAATGGGAATCGATACGGGGCTGTCAGCGCACGGCTGCAGCCAGACGCCTGCCCTTGGTGGCCCGGCAAAGCCACCACAGCTGCAGCCAGGTCTCACAGTGTGGGTCCCCGGGAAGTGGTCCCCAGGGCATCTGTGGGAGGAGGCAGGGACTTGGGGCCACCACAAAGCCCAGAGCCAGCGTGATCCTGTCCCTGTAACGCAAGGAGTCACGCTCACCTCTGGCTAAGGCCATCCCAGAGCATCCCATCCCCTCGGTCCCCAGGGACATGTGGACAGCCCAGCTGGCTCCACAGATCCCAGCACAACCCTGTCGTCACCCTTCGGGGACACGCAGGACCCACTGCACCTCCCAGAGCTGATGCATGAGCCGGGGCCATGCTGTGGTGCATGAGGCCATGCTGCACTGCACGGGGCTGATGTGCTGCACGGGACTGATGCAGTGCAAGAGGCCATGCAGTGGCGCATGGGCTTGATGCGGTGCATGGGGCTGACGTGATGCACAGAGCTGATGCAATGCATGGGGCTGACGTGGTGCCTGGGGCTGATGCGGTGCATGAGGCTGATGCAGTGCATGGGGCTGACGCGGTGCATGGGGCTGATGTGATGCATGGGGCTGACACGATGCATGGAACTGATGCGCTGCATGGAGCTGATGCGGTGCACGGGGCTGGTGCCGGGAGCTGAGCCGGGGCACCGTGCGGCACTGCCAGGCCAGCGCAGCCCTGCAGCTGCAGACGCCTGCCTGCGCAGTGGCTCACAGCCTGCCTGCTGCTCAGGAGGATTTGTGCTGCCTGGCTGGGTTTGGTGTTATTTTCCTTCCTCCCCATCCCTCCTTCCTTCCCTGCCTTCTCCCCATTCCTCCCCCTTCCCCTTGGCTGGCAGGGACTGGCAGGGCCAGATCCGGAGCCCTCTGAAGGCAGCCCAGGACTTTCCGTGGCAGGGGACCCTCGGTAAGCACCCAAGACCCCCAACGCCTCGGCCCCGGGGGCAGCGGGCATCCCCCGACCCCCCGTGCACCCCGTCCTCGCTTCCCAGCTGCCGCTCATCCCGCGGGGCCTGATCCAGTGCCCCCAGCCCTGCTGCTCCTCCGGCTGCTCCCTCCTCGCCTTTGCTGCTGCGCCATCAACAAGGACTCAACGACTAAAAATAGCAGCGCGCTCTCGCAGGGGGATGCTTCGCCAGCGGAGCAGCGCTGGCACCGCGGACCCCCGCTCCCCAGCCCAAAACCCCTGCACCAAGACCCCCTCCCAGCCCTCGCCCCTCCCACCGAGGGCTGCAGCGAGGTGGCATCGGGGTGGGAGGCGAAGGGATGGACACCCCCCACCCGGCACCCCTTGGTGGCTCTCGGTGGCGGGGAGTAAGCGCCTATCAAGGAGCGTCAGCCCTAGATTTGTTTAATTGTGAGCTGGTGGAGTTTAAAGAAACCCTTTCTGGCCGGCTGCCACACCGCAAAATGCTCCGGAGAATTCGATTATTAAGGGAGGAGAGAAAAGGGGAGGTTGGAGGGGGGGTGCCGGGGGGGGGCTAGGGTGTGTGGGACAGCCCGGGAAAGGATATCCTGCCCCAGGAGCTGGGAATGAGAGGAACTGGGGGAACGGACGGACAGACAGACCCCCTGGCAGTGCAGAGGGACCCACGGGGCTGGCCCGGGGCAGGGTCAAACCCTCAAGCGGTTACAGAGCTGCCACTGTCCATCCGTCTGTCCCTGCACCCCACAGACACCCCTGTGGTGCCCATACTGGGTGATGGCACCCAGTTCAGAGGCGTTGGGCACCCCCGGTTGGGTGCAGCCACTGTCAATGCATCCCCCCCCAATGCACCCACTAATGCTCCCCGTTAATGCACCCTCTCTCCGGTGCACCCCTTTAATGCGCCCACTAATGCTCCCCGTTAATGCACCCTCTCTCCGGTGCACCCCGCTAACGCACCCTCCCTCCGGTGCACCCCTTTAATGCACCCTCTTCCCCCAGCACACCCCTTTAATACACCCTCTCTCCAACGCACCCCATTAATGCACCCTTTCTCCAATGCACCCTCTTAATGCCCTGTCCCCCCCTTAACGCACCCTCTGTCCAATGCACCCCCATAATGCTCCCTTCCCCCAATGAACCCCTTTGATGCATCTTCTCTCCAGTGCACCCCATTAATGAACCTTCCCTCCAGTGAACCCCTTTAATGCACCCTCCAATGAGTCCCTTTAATACACTCTCTCTCCCATGCACCCCATTAATGCATCCTTCCCCTGGCGAACCCCTTTAATACACCCTCTCCCCAATGAACCCCTTTAATACACCCTCTCTCCAACGCACCCCATTAATGCACTCTCATTAGTGCACCCTTGCCCCAGTGTACCCCATTAATGCACCCTCACTCCAGTGAACCCCTTTAATGCACCCACCCTCCGATGAACCCCTTTAATGCACCCTCTCTCCAATGCACCTCGTTAATACATCCTTCCCCCAATAAATCCCTTTAACATACCCTCTCTCCAATGCACCCCATTAACACACCCTCTCCCCAGTCCCCCCCCCCTCCCCCCCATCAGCACCACCATCTCCCGCAACCCCAACGCTCCATCCCAGTGCAGCCACCGGGGATGGGGAGGGATGGTACCCACAGGGCAGACCCCAGCCTCCTGCTTCCCCCCATCACCGCGTCCATCCATCCGCGCCCCCCCCCGCCATTTCGGCGCTCAGCCGACCGGAGCAGCTGTTCCCTGCACACTTCACTTGCCCGCAGATGATGATAAATGGAGCTGGGGCTGCGCCGCCCATTGCGCGGGGGTGGGCGGATGCGGGTAGCGAGGAGGAGGAGGAGGGATGGGGTCCCCATCTCCTGCAGCCCCCCCAGATCACGTTGCTCCTCCCATCCAGCTGCTGGGGAATTCCCTGGGCAGGTCGTCCCCCCCCTCAAACCCCCCTTTGGGACGACCTACCCATGGAATTCCCACTGCAATGGGGTGCAACCCCATCAACATCAGGTCAATGTCCCATTTGGGGGGCACAGTCCATCATCCCTGGCCCCTCCACCAGCTCCTCCCCAGCAAGGAATTTTACTTGGGAAAAAAAAACCCCACATCGCCTGCGAACCGCACTCATGACTCAACGTTTCTGCTGGCCCCGGTTTCTCCGGCGCTTGCCAGGGGAAGCCCGTGGCCTCCCCAACCTCATCTCCTCGCATGGAAATCCGGCTCATCCGCCAGCTCCATCCTCTCTCCCCTTGGTTTTTCTTCCTTTATTTTGGAGGCGGGGGGTGGCGGGGTGTTGGGTCCCTGATGTCAGGGCTGGGAGGTTGGCAGAGGGTTGGGCTGGGGAGGATGGGGAGGTTCTGAGAGTCAGAGCAAGTTGCTGTGTTTTTTCTTGCTGCTGGAAAATGCCAGCTGGCAGTAAAGGAATTGAAAAGCAAGGGGGAGGAGGGGGGAGGAAAAAAAGAAGGGGGGGGAAAAAAAAGGAAAAAAAGGAAAAAAAAGGAAAAAAAGGAAAAAAGGAAAAAAGAAAAAAAGAAAAAGAAGGAAAAAGAAAAAAGAAATAAACAAAGAAAAAAGAAATAAACAAAGAAAAAAGAAAAAACAAGGAAAAAAGAAAATAGAAAAAAGGAAAGAAAAGGAAAAAGAAAAAAGCAGGGAAAAAAGAAAAGAAAAAAATAAGAAGGAAAAAGGGGAGAAAAGGCTGGAGGCTCACAGCAAAGCAGATGCTCAGCCTGAGCCTTCCTGGGCAAATTCCCTCTCCAGCAGGGAAGCGCAGTCTGGAGCAAAATTCATCGCTGGAGATAACATGGAGGGAGGGCGCCGTGTGTTCCCGCTCCCCAGCAAGGGGATTGACATCAACCTTGAGGTGGTGGTGGGGAGAGGAAAACAAGCCCGTCACGAGGCTGGAAATACGGCTGAGGTTAAGGAGGGACCCGGCTCTCCCAGCCTCCACACCTAAATCCTGCCGCAGACCTGCCTGCAGCTGCCAGCACGGGCAGACGGTGGCAAGGACGGGCAAAACGAGCCTGTGCCGGGGGCACGGATGGACACAACCGTGGCCGTGGGGCAGCCACGCACAGCCGCGGTGACCTTCATCCAACCCTCCAGCATCAAAACAAGCGAGCGGTGCGGTGCCAGGGTGGTGCCGGCACGAGGCGACAGCCTGGCCGGGTCTCGACACGCTCCCGTTTTTCTTCTTTACTCATTTTCTGCCTGACGGGTTGGGATCCTTCTTCCTTCCTCCCTCCCCTTCCGCTCTTAGCCTGACTCCCTTGTTTTCCAATAATAATTAACCATTCCAATCATTATAGCGACCTCTAATATTACCCCCACCTCCCTCTCCCACGCCCTGTTTTGCCCCCTGCCTCAGTTTCCCCTTGAAGCTGGGCAGAAACCGCATCCCTGCAAGGAAAGAGACGGGGGGAACAGAGCAACCGGAGCGATGCTGGCAGTCACCGCCGGTGATGAAGCGCTGCTCTGCAGCTCTCCGGATGCGGCCCGTCGGCCGTGCCGCCCAGGGCCGACGCCGGCTGATCGCTGGCAATATTTCGTACGCTGCTCGTATGCAAATCGCTGGCGAGACCCTCCCCGCGGAGCAGCCTCCCAACCGCTCGCTCATTGGCACGGCCGCCGGACAAGCTGCTTCGCTGAACCTATATAAACAAGATGCTGGTTCGTTACTGGGAGGGAAGCGAGTGCCGGACCCCCGAGGTGCTGCGGGACCTCCCTTGCTGGGCGAGGAAAGCAGGATGCCCCACGGCATCCTCCCCAGTGATGCTGAGGTCCTGCGGGGTTCGTGACTCTTGCAATAAAAATAAAAGTAAATAAAAGCTCTCCCAAGGATGGGAGAGCAAATGGATCCTCGTCCCGGTTCCGGATCTGCTCTGCACGCAGCTGTCTCGTGAGTTGGCTGCTCATGGATGCTGCAAGCGGATGCAGCTGAACATGCGAGGCTGCGCTCCCTGGGGAATGTGATGGGAATAGCTTATGGTCCCCACACTGTGCTGGTCCACAGGCTCCCGCTGAGCCCTCCGGCGCGGCAAAACCACGCCAAACCTGGCAGCAGGACCTGGCACCTGCCCAGCACCGCAGCTCGGAGCTGACCTGCACCCCACACGGGGAACCTGGCTGGGATGGGCTCCCTCTCCAGCTGTGCCTCAGTTTCCCCACCTCTGGGATGGTCTGGGTTTGTGCGTGGTGTTGGGGGTCCTGGTCCCAGCCCGCACTGCCCGGCTGAGAAATGCCGGACCGGGAATACAGGGATGAAGCAGGCTCGTGCCAGGGTCCCGGACCTCCTCCCCTGGCAGGCGTCTCCATCCCCAGCAGGCCCAGAGACCCCAGAGGGTGATGGGTGGCTGTGACCCCCAGGACATTTCCAGCTCTCCCAAACACGCCGCTGAGTCCATCCCCTCTGGTTTTGGTGGGTCGGGCTCTGCGCCGGCCTCAGCCAGTTTTTCCCCAAAAACTTCCTGCAAATTCACACTGCAGCAGCCAAAACCAGTGGCCGTGGGATGGCCGCAGACGGGCAAAGGATGGATCCTGGCACCTGGCTCCACCTCGGACCCCTCCCATGCTCCTGCTCCCTCTCCGAGAGGCAATGGGGCTTTGCCACCGGTGCCACTGTGTCCCTGCCATGTCCCCTCCCCGCTGGGGGGCACGTGGGGACATTTGTGCCCATGTTTTAGATGAGCATTATTTAATATTACCAGTGGTCCCAGTCCCATTGAGACCCCCTCGCCGGGACCGATGGTTACGGGGGGCATTACCCCATCCCCCCTTTGCCTTCCCGCGGTCTGGTTTCCCGACATCTCCTGCCTTTGCTTTTGAGGCAGCCGCTCCGCCGTGCCGAATCACACCACCCAAGCCGCACACCCAGTGACCACCAGCTCCCACCACCGGCACGGCAAACCGCCCTCGGTCATGGGCGCCCCGTGGATGCCGCGCTTTGGCGTCTGCCTGCAGACAGGTCTGTCCGCCGGAGACGAATTCGGCTGCGTCGCTGCCAGGCTCTGCCCTCTAAGTCATCTCCCGCCAGCAGCAGACAGCTCGGTAATGAAGCGTAATGCTCCGACACTCCCCTGAGTGACAGTGGCCAGCACCGGCTGCGTCCCGGTGTCTCGGCACGGCTTCCTCTGCCTGCCGCGGGGGGAAAGAGAGGGGGAAAAATGAGCAGCCCCTTGCCATGAGCGGGGCCGGGGGCTGCGGAGCAGCACATCTCCCAGCCGGTAACCCCGGCTGGACCTCTGCGAGGGGATGCTGGGCAGGAATCCCCCGGGAAAAATCAAAAAAAAGAATAAAAAGGGCTTGAAAAAATAAATGGAGGTAAAAATAATAGAATAAAAGGGGTCTGAAAAGAAATAAATCGAGGTTTGATGTCATGTGATAAATTATTTCAGTATTACACATTCCCCATCTCCAAATCCTGAAGACAAATACTGGGGCAGGTGAACTGAGAAAGCAGATTTCCAAAGGCCTTCTCCTGGTTCCCGGTTATTGACTCTGTCAATCACTGCGGGCGCCGTCCCAACCTTTCGCACCCTGCAAAATCTGCCTGCTCCTTTTGTTCCTGCTGAAAAACATGGAGGGGGGGAAAGGGGAGGGGAAAGGAATTTGGGGCAGGGAACTTCCAAAAGGGATGATTAAGGAGTTAATCTGCCTGAAATAGATAAGGAGCTTAGAGCTGCTGGTATTTGACTGTCCAAGTTTGGATTCAGCGTGTCTTAAACACTGGCTGGAATGTACTTAGATATGACCAAAGTACATGTCCCCCCGAGGAATTACCAGGTTGCCAATTAGATTTGCTTCCCAGATTCACTCAAACCTTCACAAGCTTCTTCAGAGCAGGAAAATTGCTGCCTGTCCCTGGGGAGGCGGCGGAGCAGCCGCTGCCGCCCAGCCCCGCAGCCGGCACTGTGCAGCAGAGATCCCGGTGGCACGCGGGCAGCCATCGGGATTTGGGTGAAGGCGGCACAGCCGAGGCGATGGCGAGACAGGGATGCCTGTGTCAGGGCAGCGGGGCACAGGGCACGGCTTGGCAGGCGCTGCTGGTGGGGTTTGGGTGCTCAGGGATGTAGGTGTGAGCCTCGCCGCCATCACAGCTCGGCACCGGGGATGCCCGTGTGCTGGCTGGGCTCCCACCGGACCAGGCTCAGCATCCCGCAGGGCTGCAGAGCCAGGGCTCTCCCTGCCTCCGACCAGGCTCCCGGTGCTGCTGCGCAGCCAAATCCAACCCAAACTACTCCAACCTGGCTCCACCTGAGCGGCGGCAGCCAGAGCCATCCCAGCCGCTGGGCACAACACAGAGCGGAGCCGCGATGCCGCATGGGGAAGGTGAACAAGCACCCATGGCGAACACCCAGCTCCTGGCACCGGAGGGCACCCAGCGCACCACGAGCTCACTGTGAGTCCGATGCTCAGAGCAGCGAGACCCATTGCCTGTGCCGGGATGGGGGTCACCACCCGGGGGGCACAACCACAACCAGCACCGGGGCAAAGCGGCGGTAGAAAAGCAAACACCGTTCCCTGCAAAAACATCTCTCTGTCCATTTATTTTAACTACCCCATTCCCATCCTCGTTATTTACGGTGCTCCCTAACGTCATGGTGAAAGTAATGAGGTTTGGGGGTTACATCACCATCATGGAGGGAGGACCACAATGGGGGACCCACCACCGCCGGCTCCTGCATCCCAACACGCAGGTGCCAAGCTCCTTTCCTATCCCGGCAGTGTGGCCGGGCTGCGCTCACTAAATCAGAGCTGGGTTTCTCTGCTGGCATCCCAATCCCATGGAAAGGCGTCAGGAGAGGCAGTGCGTCTCACCGGGCCGGTCTCGGCATCGCCAAAGCGGCGGCGGTGTGATGGAAAGTTGCTGGAACATCAGCTTCGGATGCTGAGTCCTGGTAACAGTTGCTATGCGAAACATTCAGAGGTGGAATTTACTGTCACAGTTAATAATAGATGAAGGTTTTAGAATTTTTGATGCTTTACATTTTAAGCCGTTTGATTTATAATGTTTCAGAAAAGGAGGGGAGAGGTGGCGGGGGGGGGAAAAAGGCAGGAGCCAAATGGCAGCGCATGGTAAACATGCCAAGTGGGAAAGCAAGCGGGGGGCTCCATCCATGGTGAGATCCTCCCGCCACGGCCATCAGGACAGGGTCTCCCCACCAAGCACCGGGACCATGGAGCATCCCTGCAGAAAACCGGGGCGCGAGCGGGACCGAGCCCCTCAATCACCAGATTGCACTTCGTTTTTCTTTTTTTTTTTTCTTTTTTTTTTTTTTTCCTTTTCCCCTTAAATCGCAGCATCTCTTCTCATTCTGCCCGCGCGCCCCCGCCGGTGTTTTTATTCCGGCGGGTTGCTGGGTTATTTACTTGCTGGCACTCCTCTCCCCTCTTGCAGGTGTATTTCAAGTAGGCTCCTTAAATAGCAGCGAGCCGCGCGCCCGCGGCGGTGCGCGCTGGGTCGTGCTGATTAGCAACACGCTGCCAAAAAAAAGAAGGGTCTTATTTCCCCACCGAGCTGCTGCCGTGTCCGCTCCGGGCCTGAGCTCTCCGTTCTGGAAAGCAGCAGTGAGCACAGGCACCGGCGCCATGTGAGGGACCTCGATGTGCCTTGGTGGCCCTCAATGTCCCTTGATGGGCTCCAAAGCTGCCCGATGCTCGGGATGGTTGCAGCTCTGGCACCTTGCTCCAGCTTCTCCCAAACCCTAGAGCATCCCAACATCCCAAATGTGTGTGATCAGAAGGATTTAATCCCAGCTCAGCGGGGCCCTGAGGCGGGGGAGCAGACGGGGACCCCACATCTCTGCTACCAGCGCTGGGCACGTAGGGACGTCTCGGGAAAATTGGGGGGGGGGGGGTGGATGAGAGGGATTTTCCCCTCTGCTCCAACAAACCAAGAGAGGTGCCACGGTGCAGAGGGCAGGAACTGCATCGCGATGCTGTCGGGAGGACTCGAAGCGGGGAGGACGAGGGGGCTGGAGCCGGGGGGCTGGAGCATCCTCTTTTGGACACCCAGGGACATCTCAGCCCTAAACAGCTCCGTGGCTCCCCCCAAGGCCCCAGGCAGACACAGGAGGTGGCTGGGGTGCATCCCCTGCCAACAGAACCATCCAGCCCCTCTGGAGCACCTCGTTTCCCCCCAGGATTGGGGATTCCTGGGGTCCCGGGCTGAGCTACCCCATGACGTCTCAATCAGGGCTCGTGCATCGCCCCATTTACATATGCACAGCCCGGCCGGAGCCGACTAGAATTTCTTTATAAAGCTGCTTTGACACACGGGGTAGCTCGCCTTAATGAGGAGGGTTATTCCACAAAGATCCGTTACTAATGGGCTTGGGGGCAGGCAGCACCCGCGTGCAGATGCCTGCTGCCAAAACCAGCGCCACAATGCGCCCCACTGTCCCCCAGCCATGGGATCCCCACCAGATTTGCACCCGCCACTGAGCCGGCGCTGGCGACTTCTGGCTTAGTGGGCTCCCACCCAGGTCCTGGTAAGATCCCAATGTTCCCATGTCTCTGCCGGATGCCTCTCTGCAATAAAAACCACTTGCAGGTCTGAAAATTCAACCGCACGGCACGTCTTGGCATGGAAACCATTCAACCCTTCCCAAAAAGCAGCTCCACAAAGGGAGATTGAGGCCAGCGCAGCTCTGGTGTCCCCTGGTACCCACAAGGTCCCTGCTCAAAACATCAAACCCCTGGATGTCCCCAACCGTGCGGGAACCCGTTCTCCACCATGGCCCCGACCGAAGACACCGCTCCTGCCGGGCACAGGCTCAGCCACTGCCGCGTCTGCCAGCAATCAGCCCGTCATTACCAGAACCGCCTTATTAAAAAAACATAAAAGGGCTTTAAAACCCAGCACTCCCCTAAGAGCAAGTCCCTCCCTGCAGAGCCCCGACAAATTCAGTGCACCCGTTCAGCCCTGCCACTCCCCCGGCTTGGCTCCCTCCGGGGACCCCCGTTAGCGGCGGGTGCCTCGTTAGCCAGCGCCGTGCCGGCGATTGGCTGAAACTCGTTTGCGGCATCAAGCGGCTCTGCCCCAGACACCTTCTCACACAACCGGAGGCGCAGTACGTCCCAGGGCACTGTCACAATATATTAAGACGCGGCGCTAAAAATAAGCAACGGCAAAAATAAGCAAGGAAATCGCAGTCCCTGCCTGCCCCTGCCGGCCTCGCGCGGGCAGAGCCCCCGTCGCCACACGCGAGCTGGGGAACCACGTCAGGAGAGAGAGGATTTTTGCTGGGTTTTATTAAAACGACGCGTTTTTCCCTTCCCTCCGCCCCCATCTCCAGCCTCACCGGGGAGCAAGCCCTGCGGTGACACACAGGACTTGGTGACAAATCATCTTGGAGGGGGGGCTGTTTCTCCACACGCCGGTGGTTCAGGGCAAGAGAGGACCCCTCGCCCACCCCACGCGGCCCAAGATGGGGCCCTGCTCCCCGCTGGGGCCATCCCCAGGGCTGCAGAGCCGGGAACCACGTGCCCAGCCACGCTTTGCCATCGAAGGACGGCTGAGTTTTGGCCAGCCCTGTGTTAGATGCAACGTCCAGGCTGGTGCCCCGCCGCCATCCCCATCCCAGCAGGTCCCCAGCAGGGCACCCATCTGCAAACACCCCATCTTCCCCACTCGCTGCCACCCAGGCACGTAAGCACCGGCACGGCACAGCCCATGGGAGTATCTCTCCCCTGGGGATGCATTTTGCACCGGAGCACCCAAGGAAGGGGCAGACACGGGCAAGAGGCTGCCTGCACCCATCCCGCTGCCTGCATCCATCCTGCTGCCTGCGCCCATCCCGCTGCCTGCATCCATCCCGCTGCCTGCACCCCGTGGGTTCCCATCCTCTGGGCCAGCTCCCGCAGGGATGTCAGAGGGACCAGCGGGGACACAGTCCCTGTCTCCGGCAGATGAAAAAGCAGCTCCAAGCTCGGGGACGGCTCCGTGCCTCCAGCCGAAGGCGTGCGGCCGCCCTGCTGCCTCGGCTGCGGCTGGAACGAATGCATGCACATACCTCTGCCCCGGCACGGGTGTTTGCTCTTCTCTTCCGCGGCTGTGATTGATTAAAGGATCAGGGACATCTGAGAATGGAGGCAGCAGCGGCAGCAGCAGAAGCAGCTCCCTTTGGACTTGGAGAGCTTCCTTGCCTGCTGCTTGCTGCTGCCGTTGCCTGTCAGGCAGCTTTTAATCAAGGTTTGCTTATATCTGCAAAGGCCTTTCCCAGAGGGATGAAGGGAGGAAAAGAGGGGGGGAGAGTATATTAACATGCCAGCCACCCTCCCTCTCCCTCTCCTTTGTTTATGGAGAGGGTCAGTGCTTGGAAACGGCTGGTGGGGATGGGGAAAGGCGCTTTGGGAGTGCTGGGGGTGCCGGTGGTGCGGTGCGGCTCTTGGCAGGTCTGGGTACCGCGGTGTGGCCGTGGGCATCAGCACCCAGCCGGGATGCGCTCGGTGATGGCAACGGCATGTGGAGGGAGCAGGACCTGGCTTGGCAGCTTCCTCCTGATGGCCCTGGATGCACGGCACGTCCCCACGGGTGCTGCAGTGGGCACAGCAGGGATGCAGGGACCAACCCGGACACCCCCAAATTGGGCTCTCAGCCTAGAGAGACCAGCACCATTCGCTAGCCGAGACCGGCACCGTCCATAAGCTGAGACTGGCCAGGCGGGGGGAACCCAGGCCCCTCCATCCCTCCCCCAGCCCCATGGAGACTTGGGGGCTCTGGTCCTACAGCAGCACCAGGGCCGCAGCCAGGAGCTCCGGGGTGGCCATGTCACCACATCCCATCTCCCTTCTGCGGCGTGGGCTTGGGCCACCAGGGGTGCAGAGTGACCAATGCCGGCCCCAAACCTGCCCTGCAGCAGCCCAAGGATGGGTTTACCCCACAGCGCTGGGATTTCGGCACGGCAAAGCCAGGCTGGGAGCATCCCCGCCAGCACCCACCGCACCACCGTCACCTGGTCCAGCCAGCCACCGGAGCCTCTGCAAGCGGCGCGGGAGGACGGGTGACCCCCAGCCCCGCATCCCCCCATTGAGCGGCGCGTCTGCCTCTGCTGCCATTCGCGCGCATCACTTAGGCTCTCCGTGTTATCTTATTGCTCAGCTAATGACCTGCTAAAAGTATTATGTGAAAAACCGCACTCTTAGCCAGCCATTAAACTGGTTAGGACCAGCGGGTCATGCTTTATTGCTTTAATAACTGAGTTTATGAAAGGTCGTCTCATAACTGATAACATGCATAATTTTTGTAACTTAATTAATGCTGCTAATATACTGGAGTCTCCATCAGCTGCTGTTGCAACTGATGTGCAGTTTGCATCCAAAGCGGGGCCGGGTTGCATATCCCGGGCCAGGCTCTGCCCCGCCGTCCTTGCCATGCGGCACTTGCGGTGGGAGCACGGTGCGAATCCGCGCCGAAACCCTGCCGTGCCACTTCTCCGCATCGGAGCACCATGTTCGGAAATGCTCCAGCTGGGAAGGGGATTGCCGTGAGCGGGCAGAGGGGGAAAAGGGCCAGATCCCGGCTCCAAACCCGGTGAGGCTGTAGAGAAGGGATTTCTTTGCTTCCCCCATGCAGCAGCCAACGGTGGACGTGGGACCTGCAATCAGGGAGAGTTTTGCCCTGGGAAGGACCAAAAACCTCTGCGGGATGGGAGTCGCTCCAGCAATCCCATATATCCCTACCTGGAGTTAAAAACCAAGCGAAGGAGCTTTGCCCTGAGTGGGGATTTGGGGCTGTGCCCCAGGAGGGTTTCTCCTGGGAATCCCAGGAGTGACCCTGGGGCTGGGGGCTGGCACAGGGCAGGCTCCCGGTGCTGCACATCAGTCGTCGCCCCGCAGAGGTAAATGTCACAGAGCCGGCTGCCTTTCTTCCCAGCGCTGTATTTTTTAAGGATAACCTCCTTGACAAGAACACATTTTTCTCCTTAAAGGGGGAGGGGGGGTGGGAAATAAATCAA
>VFFE01007149.1:2883945-2895250 GCA_008921705.1 Burhinus oedicnemus
AAAAAAAAAAAAAAAAAAGAAAAAAAAATTAAAAACCGAAGTAAATAGGAGCCCAGGTGCATGCGGTGTGCAAGTCCCTGATATGCTGCCACCAGCAAATCTGGTGAGCTGCGAATCCCCGGCACCGCGCATCCAGCGCTGCAAATCCGAGCTGCTCCAGTCGCCTGCTTAGTTTTGCAAATTCTTTCCTGCTGGCTGAGAAAAGCCAATATGTCTGCTGCTCCCGCTCCAGCGCAATAATTGTTCAGCGCTGGTTATCATCCTGCCAGAAAGGCACGAGCTACCGCTGGGGCACTCTGCTTGCTGTAAATGCAGCTAGATGATTTCCTAGCAAATGCAAGTTTTCCAAGGAAGTGGGTGGAATCTGCTTGTCTCTGATTAGACAGCTTGGGTTTTTGTTTTCCTGGTGCTTTAGAGAGAGAGAGAGAGAGAGAAAAAAAAAAGAAAAAAAAAGAAAAAAAAAAAGGAGGCATAAAATATGTAGCTTTCCATCCCCTCTGCCCTGAAACACAGGCTCGCACGCATCCCGGCGATGGTCCCCCTGGGACGCGCAGCTTTGCCCACACTCTGAGCAATGATCCTGTGGAATGAGGCTATGATCTTTCATCAATCATTGCCGAGCGCTTCTCCCTCCCGCGCCCGCTCCCCGGGCTGTGCCCGCTGCGAGCGTACGGCCCCGCTTCTCCGTTTTCCCTCCTCGCCTCCAAAAATCAAAGGGTGCAGGGTTGCCCCCCGCCGCCCAGTGCCCGTGAAGCCAAGACCCTGCTCGGGGCTGGGGGGACAAAGGGCAGCCCCTCTGCCACCCTCCCAGCTCAGCACGACCGAGGGATGCCGGGGAGGGGATGCGGGATGCCGGGGAGCCCTTCCGCAAGGAGAGGCTTGAAGGCCCGCTGCTGGTAGGTAAGGTGAATCCCGAATCCCAGGGCAGCATCCAGGCTAACCCGGATGCTGCGAGGGAGGTGGGATCAGGACAAGCCCTGAGGCTGCAGAGAGGCAGGTCTGCCTCCCCGCCCTTGCCAGGGGAGGAAAAATGACTTGAAATTAAGATTTCCTGATGTTTGGGGGCTTGGAGACCTTGACACCCCCTGCGTCCATCTGGCTCTTCCCCTCTCGCGGCGGCTCGCTCCCGCGTCCCCGTCTATCCGTGAATACCAATTATGGTTTAGGAGAATGTATATCTGAGATGTGCAAATACAAAAGGCAGGAAATAAAAGTCATCTCTTACTGAAGAGGAGAGGTAACCATGACTACCTGGGACCTCATTTAAAACTGTGCCGGCCGCAGGCTAAAAGGCAACGCTTCCTATTGTTACACACGTTTACGGAAAGCTTTGAAAACCCGTTTCCCCCCCAAAACCAGCTGGGAAGTAAGAATGAAAACGAGAATTGGAGGGGGGGAGGATGTAGGAGATATTTATTGGTGTTTGCGGCCTGGTTTTGCATCCCCCCTGCGTGAAAACAGCCGGCGAGCTGCAACTTCAAATGAGCAACTCGGAGGGAGACGGAGCGCCGGCGGCTGCGGCATCGTGGCTCCGGCGCCACGTGGCAGCCGGCCGGGAATCCGCGCGGCAACGGCAGAGCTGCAGCTCGAGCGCTCGGAGAGTGATGCACCCCGGGAGGAACGTGGGGAGCGAGCGAGCCTGTGAAGGGCTTCCGATGCTGCGAGCACTGCCAGGATATGCCGGGGGCTTGGGGAGAGCCGGGAGGAGCTGGTGCAACTCGGTGCCGGCCCCAGCCACGCTGCCTGCCGGCACAGCCTGCGGTCGGTGGGATCTTGGGGGTGCCGCGGGCTCTTGAGCTGGTGGTTACAAGACCAACAACTGAGCAACTAAATTCCCTGGTTTTTGGTTCAAGAGCCATCCCACCTGCCACACTAGCAGCGTGCCCCTCGCCGAGGCGAAGCCATCGGGATGCAAGCCTGTGCCAGTGCTCATCCTTCCCTGCCACCCCGTGAGCAGCCACCGCGTCCCTGGGGGTTTTGGGGACGGCTTTCCCCATGGCGGACAGGACCAGGATGGCCCCCCTGCATCAAACACAGCCAGCCCCTGCCAGGGAGGGATGTTTTGGCAGGGCCATTGGCAGGAGCTGGTGCCCCAAGAGAGGAACCAGCGTGGGGCACAGAGGGGAGCAGCCGCTCCGGCACATCTGGGCCCTTGGGAGGTGCCAGCAGTTCCCAGCTGGGTGATACCAGGTCCTTGCTCCAGCCTTACCCCATCTGATGCAAGCAACACATGAGGAGGATTCACGTCCCTACGTGCACAGATTTGCTACACCCATCAGTGCCGGATGGCGCCCTGCCGATTCCCCACCAGGATAAAGCCAGTTCCCCACTGGAGTAAAACCCTGAGTGGGAAGGGGAAGGGACTGGCAGCTTTTCTCCCCACCATCAGGCTGCCAGGAATGTGGAACCGGTGTAAAATCGATGCAAAACCGGGCAGGATGGTGCAGGGGGAGGCACAGCAGCGGTGCCTGATCCAGTTCCTGCTGCCGTGTTGGGTGCAGCAAGCATCGCTGTCCTTCGCACCCTCCCACATCCCCATCCTATGGTGGGGTCACAAAATGCCTTCCAGGCACGGCAGGGGCTAGGGAAGGGCCCTGCGGGTCTGGGTGCCCCGGAGCCGTCCCAGCACAGCTCACCGGCATGCAGAGCTGGCGGGAACCACCTCGATGCACCTCAAAACCAGACGCCGCTTTCCCAAGGAGCTGTGTTCAGTGCATGGCACCAAGAGGCATCGCTACGGTTGCAGCCGAACGTGGTGCTCGCCTTCACCCCGGCATCCCCGGCCACTTGCCACGAGCTCCTGCCGGCAAAGCTCTCCCCTGCCCGCTGCCGGCACGGCCGTGGCCCCCTGTGCTCCCCTGCCAGCGTGCCAGACCCACACCTAGGACCACACAACGGGGCTGCAGGCAGGAGCCCAAGCCAGGAATTATGGTCTGTACAAAAGACAATGACAGTGAATCTTGTTACTGGCTTTTCAGCAAACGTAATTCCTTTTTATTAGAAAATTAAAGGGTATGAAAAGCTTTCCAAAGCTGAAGAGCTGAAATGTGCTTTCATAAAATATGCGGCGTCTGATAAAACGGATTTGCTTGTCTGCCTGCCCCGGCCCCCTCCCCCTCCTGGTTATTATTCCTATCAGCAAGGTGATGCCTTTTGCCAAAACACCAATCCCAACGTGGCCGGCTCTCGCCCATGGGGACCCTTGGGGACCAGCGCTGCTCCCCGGCACCCTGGCCATCCGGCCACAAGGCCCCACGCATCTTGTGCCTGTTGGGTTTGGCTTTGGGCTCTTTTTTTAGCTAAATAAAACTCAGACGGGCAGTTTTTCTCCTCTGGGATTGCAGGTAAAGGCTGATGACGACACAAACCATCACCCCAAACCCAGCCGTGAGGATGCAGCGGTTGGAAGCAGGAGGAGAGGTGAAGCCAGGCAATGGCGGACCGAAAGCAATGGATTCCCCACAGCCATTGCACTGCTAAAACTATTAAAAAGCAGCTATTAAAAACCTCCCGGGGAGCCCCCTCCCGAAGAGAAAGCCATGTGCCGGCACTGAGCCGCATGCAAGAGGTGCCGAAGACCTGTGAGCTGCCAGCACCAGCCAGCGGGTAGCGAAGGTAACCTGAGGAATCCCATTTTCTTCCCTTTAATCACTCACTCTCTCTGGCTCTTTCATCTTTCCGATGGTCCGAGTCAACCTTCCAGGTTTGCGAGGTTAAAGGTTTGTCGATCTCTCCCGCTCAGGCTTGCAGGGCCGGCACAGGGGATCGCGGCACCATGGAGTGATGCTCGCCAGCAGTGCTTGCTGCTTCCATCTTCCACGGGCAGAACGTCCTCGCCAGCCCAAGGGCGGCAATGCCGGGGCCCGGCTGGACCCTCTGGGGTCTGTATTTCCATTGCCAGGGTCAGTTCTGCCTCTGCAAGTCCCTGGGGATGAACAGCAGCGGGACGCATCTGTCCCCATGCAGAGATCACCATGGCCCAGAGGTGGACGGGGACCTTGCCGTGACCACCATGCTGGCAGGCGCGGGGCCAGCACCCTCTGACAGTTTGTCGCCCTTGCCCTAGCAGAGACTGGGGATGTGAAACAACGTCTCCTGGGTGCCATCAGGGAGCTGACGCCTCAGCTGGGAAAGGACCTGGCAGCCCTGGCCACTGTCCCCAAGTGATTCCAGCCCCTGCGATGTGACATAGGGGCAGGCAGCGAGGGGACGGCAGCACCACAGGCACGCATCCGCTGCAGCGTGCGGGACAAGGGCCGTGGGGCTGGTGGGGACAGGGACAGGCAGCATCCAGCCAGCTCCCTGCCGCTGTGCCGGCTGCCAGCACTGCCGCCACAGGCAGAAGCAACCCCGGCGGCAACACCGCTTGTGCCACGGGAGCGTGCATCCCTGCGTGCCCCCTCCCTCCCCTCGCAAGGAAACATGCCGCGACCTAGCTACGACGGCTTCTCCTTTCCACCCCATCCGCCCCGGCGGCCGCGGCCTCCCCATGCCGCCGGCAGCGCCGTGCGTGTGACGCCTCGCCGGCTATTACCACAGGAAGAGCTGTAACGCTACAGCAAACCTCCCCGCTCAGCCCTGCTACAAATCAGGGTCAGGCGGCAGCGCTGTTAGACAGAGCCTGCCGCTACGTGCTCCTGCTCCTAATGTCCTCCCCGGCACGCTTAATGGGGACGCGGAGGAGAGCAGCGCGGTGAGACGGCGGCTTGGCCCCACTGCCCATCCAGGGGTTGCTGTCCTCCGATCCGGCTTCCCGGTAGCCGCGCTGGGGCCAGCAGTGCCGAGGGTTAACGCCGGGGAGGCACGGCCGGGGATGTTTTCTCCCCCAGGGCTGCTCTGGCTTTACCTTTAACATCTGCAAATGTGGTTAAAAGTTTGCCGAGCCTATTTTTAGAGCCTCTCACCACATGCGATTTCTCCATCGTGAGACAGGAAACGCTGATGAGATTGTTCGCCACGGAGCTGCTTTCTCCTCCCCGGATGGCCTCCGAGCTCCTCCGATCTGTGCGGTGCTGCCATGTTGCCAGGCCCCCTGGTCCCCATCTCCCAGTGAGGGGACGGTGCCCTGCGGTGGCAGTTATAGCAAGCCTGAGAGCCAGGAGAGCTGCCCCCATGCCACCAGCTTGCCCTGTGCCTCAGTTTCCCCAAAGCAACAGCAATTTGCTTCGCTGCTCAACCCGCAGCGGTGCTAAGGGCTCGGTGGCTGCATCCTTGACCACGGGGATGCGTTGATGCATTGGCACCGGGCCCAGGGGTTGCCAGCAAAGAGACCCCGATGGGGATGCCCACCGCCCATCCCTGTGCCCGCCGCTCCCGGCACGGGCTGCTCGGCATGTCCCTGCTGTCATGCTTAATACGAAACGCTACGGAGCCAAAACGGAGCCCGGCTGCCCCATCGGCCACCGGCCCTTCTGCCGCCTGTCACAGCCCCATGCCTGAAGACGTGGCGCGGGCTCGACAGCCCGCGAGCGCGGCTGTGGCTGGGCGGCGCGGGTACCTGCTGTTTGAATGTCAACACCTCATTTATACATCTTGATTGGCTCTCATCAGCCATGCTGCGTTACACCTGATTGCTCCGAGCCGGCGCGGGGTGCCAGACTGCAGCGCGTAATTTCATTTAATTGGCCCTCCATCCGAAGCAAAACAGAAATAGAGGAATAAAGAAACAATAAAGCATCCTCCCCCCCCTAAAAAAATGAAAATCTCTGCATTTTGGGGGTTGGTTTTATGTTGCAACCGTGAGAAGGCCATGCTGTGGGCTGTGGGAATCCCTTCCCAGCGGTGCCGGACCCCGCGCAAGCCATGGGATGCTTTGCCACCCCATGGGCTGGGCGTGCTCCTGCTCCCCCTCAGCCCGCGATGAGCCCCGTGCTCCTGTCACGCTCGCCTGTGCTCCTTCTCCCGCCCGCTCTCGCAAACCACTGAGGCTGAAATTTCAATTAAGAAAGAGAAATAATTACCCGCCGCTCCACATTTCCTCTAAAATGGTAGCCAATGCCAGCAAGCCGAGTCACCGCCTCCCGCCGCGTCCTGGCACTCACCGGCAGGCTGGCGTTGGGCTGACATTTCCAGGATAATGCTGGCCCAGCCGCCGCTCGCCGGTGGCTGGTATCATAGCCGTGCCGGGAGGCCAACGCTGCGCAGATGCCTGGAAGACATGCTTGCTTCCTCGGCGAAAGTGGGGGTGCCGCGAGCCCCCGCCGCCCCGGCTCATCCTTGTGCCAGGTCTGAACCCTCTGCTTGATGCTGCCCGCACCTGGCCATGCCCCAGGCTGGTGTCCCGACCCCCTGCTCTCTGCTTGGCAGAGGTGACCCATGATAATGCCTTGGCTTGCCTCCTCCCAGCCCTCAGCCACGGGGAACCATAGTGCTGCCATCTCCAACACCCTCCGTGCACGGGGACGGGGCGCACGGGAGGGCAGCACCGGGGCGGGCAGCAGCCTCGGCTGCGCTGGTGGCACTGCTGGCATGTGGGGCAGCACCAGGGAAGAGCAGACGGACCCACCTTTGGGACATGTCCCCAGCTTGGGGACACCAGTGGTATGGCTCTGTCAGCCTGCCCGGCCATGCTGCTCCAGGCAGATGTCCCAACCCTGCGCTGGCCGGGACACCTCGGGCCTGCCCCTGGGAACGGCTCTGCTTGTGTTCACCCGGACAATGTTCCAGAAACCACATTTCTGGCATCGTTTTATTTTAGCACAGCCAGAAGTAAAAGAGGAACAAACCCTCATCAGGGTTGGAAAGGGCAAAAACCCCCTTCCGAGGATGCTGCAGCATCCCACAACTGTTCTTCCAGCTTCTCCTCCGGCCAGCCAGCCTGTCCCAGCTCCAGCTCACGCCCCGCCGGGGTGGCACAACCCTGTCACAGATCCCTGCGGTCTGTCCCCATCCAGTGCAGCCGGAGGCGTGAGGTGCAAACCCCAGGAGAAGGTAGAAATGGACGCTGACTCGGGCACGGGAGGCTCCACCATCATAAGGATGAGGACAAGGACGAGGACGAGGATGAGGATGATGCACAGGGCTGGCCTTGGGTTTCATGCACCTGCAGCTCCCACCCGCACACAACGCCCCAGGCTTGAGCCCCTCCTGCTCCAGCCAAAACCCCCACCAGGCACCAATGCAGCAAGAAGCATGACCGCCTTGTGCCAAGCTCGGCTTGGGGAGATGCCACCTTTGGGCAGTGGGGGCTGAGATGGAGCTCCAGGAGCGAGATGACGGTGACAGCGAGACTTGCTGCGGAAACGGGTGCTCCCCACACCCCGACACATACAAATACGCTGCTGCCCAACAAGCCAGTGCGGGTGATGTGGTGTCCCCCCCAAACCGGACCCTCTGCAATCAACAGGGACGGCGTCTTATTTTCTCTGGATATTTTCCCCTTCTTCTCGTAAGCCGGAGGGCCGGGGGGGGCCGCAGCAAAGGCTGCGAGTCCCATGACTGGTGGCAGGAGATGGGGCAGCCCCGAGCAGGGATCACAAGAACGGGGAAAGCAGCAACCTCAGGTTGCAGATTATCTTCATTTTATAGCCAGGGAGGCAGAAACCTCCCGTGGTTCAACATCTTGCCGGAGACCACACAGGGAGCCTGGGGAAAGCCAGGGAGAGGTCGCAGGTCTCTGGAGGGCGAGAGCATCCTTTCCCCAGGGAGCTCGCTTGCTCGCTCGCTCGCAGTCATGGGGATCCCACAGCTCCCCCAACCCATCGCCGCACCCCAAGCTTCAGGCAGGGCCACGCATTGCACCCCCTTCTCCCTATGACCCCAAACACTCCCCCTCGCAAAGGCGGCGGGGGCTGCAGGAACCAGTTTGGCGGAGAGAGGCTCTTTAACCAAGTTTAAATGCACTTCCCTTGACTCGGTTCCCAGTTCAGCATAGAGGAGACCCAACTTGGCCGGCAGCCACGGCGCTCAGCTATGCACGTCCCTACCGAGAGACACATTCCTCAGCACTGCAGCTAAGTGCAGCACAGCCTGTGAGGCCTTCACCCCTCCTTCAATGATAATTTATGCCCTCTGACCCAACTCCCCCTTTTAAATCAGGCTGATCAATAGAGAAATCAGACAATCCTTTTAAGAAACTATCTCATCTGATCCTTCCAGCTAATGATCTCTGCTCTTCTTACAGCTGTTTGCGGATACGTAGCCCAGGCTGCTGGGGGAAACGGCAGGAAGAAAAGCCACCGGGCCAAATTTCTCTTTCCCCACTCCAAGCAGGAGCAGCGGCGTCGCTGCCGATTTGCACAGGAGAGAAATGGGAGACGCCAACCCCCCGTCTTTCGGAAAAACGGGGCTCCTGTAGGCAGGCTGCCGGCTACTCCGGCAACACCGCACACCGGTGCTCGCTGCTGAGCATCGTGCTGCAGGGAAGCGCTGGCTCCAAAAATCTGCCCCCTCATCCATCTCGCTGCAGAACGTGCCCTTCTCCCAGCCCAGGAGCCCTCCGATGACATTCTCCTTCATCCTCACTCTTCCTGCAGGCTCCAGCATCCCGGCGTGGCTTTGCATCTCCTCCTCTGCAAAGAAAACCCTGCAATACAAAGCACCAGCCCCAAATCCGGTTCCTGGCTGAGCTGTGGTTGCCCGAACCCCATGCCATGCATGACCACGGCTCCCAGCTCCTCTGCGCACGGAGGGGAAGCGGTGGGAACTGGGGATCTCCATCGCCCAGCTGGCAAACTCTTGCCCCTCGTGGGACCCTCGCTTTATCACGGCAGCAAAAGCTCAAGGGTACAGCCACTTTCTGCCCATGGAGAAGCTAAACCGGATCAGCGGAAGAGGGAGCGATGTCCAGCACGGCACCTCTGCGGGGATGAAAATGGCACGGCAAATGTCCATGGTGGAGCCTCCACAAGGGCTTTATTGATGGCGGCCGCATTTCTATTTAACTGGCAAAGGAACAGGGTTAACCAGCGAAGAGGGAAGCATCGGAGAACCCTTTAAGTCTTCAAAGTAAATCAGCTCCTGGAACAAACGCACTCGGTAGCCAAACGTCCCCTTCTCCTTTGTGCGCGCTGGGCTTTTGACATTTATTACGCCGCCCAAGAACCACCCAGAGGAAGGATGCTTTTCTTGCATCTAAGGGCCATTTCGCACCCTGGCACACTCGGACGGGAATTTCTCCCCTGCCTGGGCAGGGTCCGGCCCCCAGCAGCCCCTCCTCATGGGGATCTCACCCTGCAAACCACCCAAGAGGCAGGATGGGACCGTGCCCCAAGGATGCTCAGCACCCTCCCTGCGCCTGCCGGGAGCCGGGGAGCAGGCTACGAGCCCGGGGCACCTCCAAGGTCCCCCCATTATGTGTCCCTTCCCACCCGGCCCTTGCTCCAAAGCCAGGCAGCAGATGCAAAAGCCAAAGGGTTTGAAGGGCTGCCGCAGCGCAGCGCGGTGCAGGTCCTGCCACAGCAGTCACAGTGAATTACAAGGTATTAGAGCCCCGCGCCGCCGTGCCTCTCGCGCAGCAGCAGTCACGGTGAAGGACATGCTATGATAGGACTAGAGTCTCCTCCGGAGAATCCAGTCACCGGCCTGGTGAAAGGCAGTGGTATGAACAGGCCAGCCCCGTTCTATAGATCATATAGCGACAGGCATGGTGAAGGACACGCTATTACAGGATGAGGCTGTGCGGGAGGTTTACCCAGCGACAGCCAAGCTGAAGGACGTGGTGTTTGGGGGGGGGGGGGATGGCCGTACCTCGCTGGATCAGCGAGTGCCCACGCCTTTGCGAGCCAGCAGCCGTGAACGTTTTTAATTATTCTTTCCTACTTTATCGAGCATCTAATTTTCATTTACGCGCTGGCCATCTCCACCTGAGAACCTGGCCAGTGCTGCTCCTTTCCAGCACTGCTCTCATATCCCCTCCTGGCATGAGCTGGATGGGACCCAGCGGAGCCGGAGGTCCGTCCCTGGCACAGGGGACCCATCCGGTGACCCACCTCCCCTGCAGCTCCTCTGCATGCCCCACACGATGTGGAGGACCATAACGGAGCTGGGCAGAGCCTCCCTGATGCTCAGTGTCCCTCCCGGCTGGAGCACAAGCACCAAGCGCCAATTTTAGTGGCTGCCATAAATGCAGCAGGAGCGGTGTCCCCTGGTGAGGCATCGAGCAGTGACTAAGAGCGGAGATGACAATAAAGCGGAGGAAGCAAGGTCTGACTGCAAAGCAGCAAACCTACCCCCCGAATCCAGCTCAGAGGCACTGACTGACGATGCTCCCCCGAATCAGAACAGAGCCCGAGCCCTGCACGGGCACAAGCCGAGCCGGCGATGGGGAGCCAGACTCACTTGGTCCTGGCACAGGCTTGGTTTGGGTGGAAATCCCATAAACAGGAGGGGAGAAAGGGTTCCCCCGCGCCAGGATGCTGGGACGGAGTTCAAGCCTCTTAGCAAAGCACACAGGGAGACTTCTGTACAGCCCCTACGTATAAATCTACCCCCTTAAAATGTTCTTGGTGGTGAACGCGGTAGAGATCATGCACAACTCGACAGATCGAGGCATATTTATGGGGCTTTGGCACAAGGGATACAACCAGTTGGGATTTTTGCTTGTCTCTACCACTTGGGCATAGTGCAGCCACAACAAACCCATTTGAATACCTCTTGTTTCAACCAAGGCAGAGATCCAGCCTATTCCCCACGGAGCAAGCGCCAGACCTAGGGCCAAATTAATCTCTGATGGATCTCCATCAACTTCATGGAGTTACAACCACAATTTGGCCCATGCGTGACATGTAAATCTGTTCATTTTTCTTCCGAATCGTCCAAATACCCCAGCATTTGTTAGCGCAGGAGAGGGATGCATCCTCCGGGAGAGATCTCTTTGGATACCGCGCCAGCCCTTCCTTTTTTTATTTCCTTTGCTGCCTGGGATAAAAGGCGAGCGAGACGGTCCGTAGTACGTGTCTGAGCTGTTTGGGAAAGAAACAGGAATTTCCTCCTGCCATTCCCAGTCTTTTCATAGGCAGGTGGGATGCGAGCAGGAATAACTCAATCAAGACAGAGCAATTTTTAATTAATTTGTGGATCCCTTCGCCGGCTGATCGCCTTGGAGACAAAAGGGAAGCCTCTCCTTTAACACTTGTGTGTGCCTGGTACTCTGAGCCTCCCCTTTTCACCAGCGCATCTTTGGTCTTGAAAGCCGCACAAAAGGAAGAATTCCTTGATCTTTTGCCTCGGCTTCTGCTAAGACGGAGACACACACGAGGGGGAGTTGGGTTGGGTTTTTGGGGGGTTTCTTTTATATTTTTTGGAGAATATTAGAGCCCAAAATGCACACACAGCGGGGTGGGGAAGGAAAAAAAAAAAAAAAAAA
>VFFE01007149.1:2896471-2917828 GCA_008921705.1 Burhinus oedicnemus
CACACACACAGACACACACACACACGCCAGCCCCAGCGATCCCAGCCCTCCGCCAGCGTTGCACCAGGGGAGATGCCGGAATCGGCGTGGGGTGGGATGCGGGTCTCGCCGCCGCGATGAGCTGGGTGGGATGAGCTTGGTGGGCTCGAGCGGCAGCGGGGAAGGAAAGCAAGAGGGATGCAGTGCAGGAAAGGGGGGGGGGAGTAGAGGCAAATGAACAAATCACACCTGCAGCTTTCTGCGTGCCGTAGCCAGCTGCAGCCCAGGCAGGGACCGGCAGGAAAAATACAGGCGCGTGGATTCCCAGCGCCGTGCATCTGTGGGGATTTAGGTGCACGGTGAGCTGACGGTAGCTCATCGCTGCGAGCGATTGCTTTTGGGGGGTTTATTTTAGGAAGGGGAGGAAAGGGAGACGGTAACAAAGAGCAATCCTTCCCCGCACGCTGCTTTTTCCAAGGGTAAATAAAATCCGGCGCAGAGGCGAGGAGGGGGAGCTGGTCCCCTAACGAAGGGAAACACAGTGCTTCTCGCCAGGAAGGGCTTTGGTGGCCCTGCCACACCAGGACACCCGCGTCCTGCCGCCAGCGGTGCCCGCGTGGGCTGGCCGGGGTCGCTGCTGTGCAGCTCCGTGCACGCTGGCTCCTGCCCGAAGGGTGCGAACGCCCAGCCCTGCCTCCTCCCACGACTCCGCTCTGAGCCTCTCTTTAATTGAACTAAAGCTGTTCACCTTGATAACGCAGCACGGCAGCAAGTTTCCGAGCCGTACGCGGGGGGCTGGAGAGCTATTTGATCCACTTCCAAGGTGCTGCCTTTCAATTCAACCCCTTGCTCTTGAAGGATGGATAACCAGGCCCTCTCTTTTCCCTCTTAATTACTCGAGATAGCAGGCATCAAGCTGCAAAACACACCAAACCTTGTAAGGGGACCCAGCATCTGCCAAAGCGCACCGCTTGCTCTCATCTCTCCCGTCCCCTTTCTCCCCATCGCCGTCCCCAGCCCAGCCCCAGCCCGGCTGTTTATAGCTAATACACCACAGCGCGCTCCCGGCCACCTCCGACTTCACACGTGCCTCTCTGCAGGACGGTAAACCGAGCCGGGATCTCATGGCTCTCCTGGGACTCGGTATTTATTTCCCCTACCCACCGATCCCACCCCAGTCCTTCACGGCTCCCCTAGGACTCGGTGTTTATTTCTCCTACCCACCGATCCCACCCCGGTCCTTCACATGGAAGAGCTCCTCCACCGTTTGGCACCATGGGCTGCGACTGCCGCCCTAGTAAAGCCAAGGTGGGACATACTCAGTGGACATCACCCCCAGCTTTTCCTCTGGGACCGAGAGAAGACTAAAGGATTTGTTATTTTTATACCACAATCCCATAAATTCAGCAATCTGGTCCATCTGGGTTGTTTCCTGGCTCTGCTATGTTTGAAATCCCCACCTCTGGGAGTCCTGTGATTTCAGAACCTCAGCCCTGCTCTCCTTAAACCCTGACCTGACCGTGGTGAGGAGAAAGGTTGAAACCACAAGCCCCCGAAAGCCCCATATGCAAATCAAATCACCACCAAACGCTTTGTTTATGAAACGCCGTGATTTTTCCGGCAGCTTCATAGTTCTGCGATTTACGGGTTCACAAAGGCTGATTTCATGATTTCTCAGTACTTCTGAGGTGCCGGCACCCACGTCGCCTCCATTTGCATGACGTGGCCGTGTCTGTCTCAGCCCAACCGCCAGCTGGGTGGGAGACCATCGCCTATCGCGGCAATTAACTTTACTCGTTAAAGCCTCCCAGCTCACAGAGGATGGTGCTGCATAGTTGTGCGGATGGAAAAGTTTCCATCCTCTTGGTGAAATCCGGCTCCAGAGCATCCGTGTGCGTGGCACACAGCCCCTCGCCACGGGTGCGGATACGGCAGCGTTCACCGGCTGCCTCTGCGGAGCAGCTCGCACCCCGAGCTACCGCAAACCCAGCACGACCAACCGGCATCGAAAAGCCTCTTCTCATCTTCCCCGCCGCGAGGGCAGGACTCACCTTGCCCATCAAAGTCGGAGGCTTCCCTGGAAGTAACCCCCCCACCTCCTGCCCTGGGGGGGGCTAAAAAATAATGACTCATTGCAATGTCATTTCTGGAGCTGCTAAAACAAAGGCGCTCCAGCTCAGTCAGTGTCTCGCGACCTACAAAGATAAGGCTTCCTCCTCCGTGCTGAGAAAAATGAGCTTTTTCCCACCGGCCTCCCCTTCTGCCCGGCGCTGCCGTGCTCTGCTGGCCCAGGGTCCCCGGGACCTCCCTGGTGCCTACGTGGGATGCTCTGAGCCAGCTCTTCCTCCTTCCTCTTCCTCTCATCCCTCTTGCTTGGCTGAGTTTCCCCCAGCCCCGGTCCCGACGATCCCAATGGATCGCTCTCATCCCCTGGCCCGGGTGACACCTTGCCCCACGCTCGCGGCTCCTCGCAGGCAGGGAGCAGGCAGCCCTGCCCCAACTGTCATCAAGCTCCGTGCACCGGCTCCGAGCGGATCCGATGGATTTTCATTTCCTAACTTTGCCCTTCGGGCTATTTCTAACGAGCTTCCTCGTGCTTAGAAAAAAAAAAATAAATAAAACCCCTTCATCTTGCAGCGCGGTGTCGGAGCGGCAACGCTCGGGACAACTGTGCCTGCGAGGAGGCTCAAAATTAATTATATCGTGGTCACTTTAGGTACGGGGACCATCACACTGACCTCCTCGGACCAGATCCTGCCCTGGACACAGGGAACAGCCAGAAACCTCCCCCCAGAGCAAAGAGGTTTTTTTGGGACCTTCAAAAATGCATTTGCCTGGTGTGACGTTCAGCTGGCGCAGCACGGCCCTGGGCGAGGAGCCACCGATGTCCTCCCGTGACCCCATCCCCTGCGTCCCCAGCCCCAAGCCCCCTGCGTAGCCTCTGCCCGCAGCACCGGGTCCATCCACCCTCCTGGACTCATCCTTCCCATTGAGAGAGGAATCGGTCCCAGGCGCCTTCGTTTCCGCTAATCAGATATTTTAATGAGTTTCTCAGCACCCGGCACATCACCGCTTCACACCACCACCCCCTCCGAGGCCAGCCCTGCTCCCGCGGCGTGCCGAGGCCCCCGTGGTCTCGAAGGCTTTCCTTGGTGGGAGAGCAGCGATTATTTCTCTCAAAAGGTCTCTTATAATGGAAACCATCTCTCCATCCCTCCTTGGTCTCCTCCTGCCGTGACCCAGGCTCCGTCGAGAGGAGCTCTGCTCCGAGGCAGCGCCGTGTTTCCATGGAAAGAGTGAATAGCAGAGTCTTCCCAGCGGTTTATTAGAATTCCTTTTACTTCGATGGAGAGTTTTAGAGCAAAGTAAAAAGGCTTTAATGTGGGGCTAATGGAGCCCCTGGGAAGTCCAGGAAGGAAATCTCCCCTGGAGAAGAGGAGGCGTGAGGAGAGGGAGGGCAACTTTCAAGACAAATTCCTGGACAGGTTGAAATTTTTTAGCAGAAGCCATCTCAGGCAGCGAGAAATGGAAATGAATGTTTGTTTTATTTTTAACAGATGTTACAAAAGACCTGCCAGTAATTCAGCGAACGATGCAAAACCTAGATCCCACTCACTTTTCCCGGCATGTCTTCCATCCCCTCCCTCTCCTGCTCAGTAAGAATGCTTATTTGCATTTAGCATATCATATTTTAAAAAAAAATATTAAGCAATAAAATAACAATCGTAAGCCACTTCATTTCCTCCCTCCCCAAGGCTTTGGTTTCAGTTTAAATCCTTGGTTGTAGCAGCTATTAATTGTTTTTAATAAATTTTTCTGTGTCTTCACATTTCCCAAGCCCATCTACTCGCCCGCTTTGGGGGTTCCCCTCTTTCCCGGTCCCCATCCTGCTCTCTTCCTGCCATTCCCCCAAGGGACACGACAGCTCTTGACTCTGCAAAGTGTCTGGGGCACAACGACTGCTGCTCTCTGCCTGGGGATGCCCCAGTGTGAAATACAGCCTGCAGCCTCTTCTTTGGGGGAAAATACAGGGATTTGGCTGCGATTAAGAGACGGGGAGATGGAAAAGGGAGGAGATACAATGGCGGGGGTCCTAAAACCATCCTGCCAGTGGCTGAAACAGGAGTAAGAGTCCGGCCCCTTTGCGCCTCCAGAAAACGAGGTGCGGATGCCCACGCACACACACGCACCGCAGTGCTCAGCCGGCCGGCGGGCAACTTCGAAGTCGATCTAAAACCGACCATGACGCCAGAGCGGTATTTGGGGGAATGGATGAGATACGGCACTTGTGAGTGTCACACACGAAAACGAGATCTGGGAGGCTGGTGACAGTCCCGGGCAGAGGAGCCCTGAGTCCCACAGATGCCAGATTTCCTGAAAATGAGCAAGTTTGGCAGCTCCTGGTTTAACCCTTGTTGGCAAAACGCAAGCTGCAATGGCTCCTCCTTTTCATGCCGAGCCATGGAAAACCACTTTTCTCCTCCTGATACCTGGCTTTCCAAAGAGCGAGGTCCCGCGGAAACGTGGACCGGCCAAATCCACGTGCACGACCAGGCGTGCAGGTCACGGCTCCCGCACATATCCCACGCAGGAACACCTGGGCGAGGCCACAGCTTTTTCTGCGCAAGGGATGGTGCTCTTCCAGCTCACGACTCAGGAGATGAAGGGCAGGAAATCCAGGGTGATTTTCTGCCTCGTTTTTCATCAGCCCCCCTGCGTGCACAGCCCCGAGCGGGGCACGCTCTGCAGCCCTTCATCCCGCACACCGGCACGTCTCGTGCCGGATTCACGCCGCGTCGATGCCTTGTTTGCAGGATCCCAAGCTGGAAAGGAGGAGAAGGGCTCTGGAGAGCAGCTACAGGGCAGTACTGATACAAACAGGGTGTCCCTGCACCTTTTAAAAATCCTAAAACCTGCCTGATTTCCAGGCAGAAAATGGCATCCGTGTGCATTTGCAGGTGACGGAGGAAAACTGGCTGCTTTCACTGAGCTTTTGCTTCTTCCCGTTACAATTCTGCACCTGGTTAGCAACTGTCGGAAAGAGGTTAATCACAGTCCTTAAATCAGGAACCTCGTTGCGGTATGCTCGGGATGCACATCTGTGCTCTCCATGGCTCATCCCCAGCGACATTGGGGAGAAGGCAATATGCCAAAAAAAAAAAAAACCAACCCCAAATAAGCCCAATCCTCCCCAAAACCAGAGACAAGCATCCCAGGGTGAGGGACCCCGCTAATTCCTCAAGCCGGTCCTGTGGCACGTTTGAAACGCTCGCTGTGCCCCCAGCGCGGCCACAGCTGTGGGTTAAAGGCATCTCAGTTAACGCGGTGTTGGCACAGCCGTTATGTCACAGAGAAGGGTTTTTAGGGGTTTGGTTTTTGTTCGCTGGCTGGCCTTGTGATGGAGGCAAGGAGGTGTCACCTCGAAACGCCTGGGGAGCCAGGAGTGATCCATGAGGACCACGAGCACTCTCGGTCCCAGACCCGGAGCTCAGCCCCGCATCAGTTTGGCCCTTGACAGAGGAAAGGCTGGAGCTCCGGCAACTGCCAACTGCCCAGCTTTGCTCCTGGTTTTTAAGCATTGCAAAGCCTGGCCTGGCCTTGCTATTTCTAGGCCTGTCCCAGGGGATCACCATGCTCTCCCCGTTTTAGGAAAAAGAAGCATTTTGGAGCGTCGGAGCCCTTCAGAGAAGGGCCTGGCTGGTGCTTGGCCAGGCCATGGGCTGCTCGTGCTGCAGAGCCGGTGGCACTAACCGCTGGAGACGGAGGCTGTTCCGCGCGTGCACGCACACGCACGTGCACAGCCCGGAAAATGGAGAGGAATTGATCCCGGAGGCAAATCTCTTTTGTTCTAACCCCATTGCTGTAACTGGATCTCCCCAGGTTCTCGGCTCAGGAGCCGCAGCGGATCACATCGCTTTCATGCCTTCTCCCGGTGCCAGCTTGTCACATTCCCCCGTCGCCGACGGCGGGGAGGGGATGAGCGAGAAGGGGAGGCATGGCTCACAGCGCTTGTTTACCTCGCCGCCGCGCACGAGGGGTGTACGGCGGTAATGTGCAAAAATCCAAGAGGGAGCAGATTGCAGACCCGCGGCATGAGACCACCCCCAACTCACAGGCTGCCCCTTTTTAATGAGGTTCCCCCCCATCCTCCTCCCCGCCAGGCTCCCCGCGCCCCGACAGCCTCCAGTCTTTCCTCGCTGTCTCGTTTCGACTGCAGAAATGCTGATTCACAGACCCCGGCGCGGGAGGCGTTTGGGAGGCAGAGAGAGGAGCGACCTGGCTGCTGCTGCCTGCGCAGGCAGCGCTGCCTCCGTGCAACACCACCCGAAAGCACCCGACCTCCCCGGCTGCTTTTACACTGGTGATTAGCGTCAACGAAGTCGCTGCAGATTAATCCGCTCCGCGCTTATTCCAGCACCTCTCACCCAGCGATTCCCTCGCCTCTCAGCAAGGTGAATTCACCCCCCCGGCTCCCCGGGAGAGCTCACACGCCGATTTTTCTCCCCTTTCTGCAGAGGGGGAAGCAAGGTGAAAGATTTCACGCCATGTGCCCAGGGCCACGCAGCGAGATGCTGGAATAGCCGGGATGGGGACGGCAGGGATGGAGCAGGTGGGGTGGATGGCACAAGGATCCCCTGGGAAATACTTTGCTTTCCAAGTGGTAGGGCAAAGCAAATGGCACCCTGACCTGCCGCCGTGCGTGTGTCAGAGTCCTCGCTCGTGGATGCCTTGCTGCATCACCAGCGATCCAGACCACATCTCCTCCATCCAGGGCAGCCAGTGCCCGGCAGTGGAGTCTGTGCCCCGGCCGGCCCCCTGGCATCAAAAGCCATGTCAAGGGCGCTGCGCCATGACAGCAGTCGGCATGAGCTGAACCTGCCCACCCTGCACCATCTCCTCTCTCCTGCCAGCACGGTGATTGCGCCAGTCCAGCCGTCCCTGCACGCAGCAGGCCTGAATTTGGAGACAGCAAAATGATGTTTTTTCAGGGCAGGCTGTGGGGACGTGTTCCCCGTAGCCTGGGGCAGGCAAACGGCTGCAAAAGCAGGGGCTGGCTGTCCAAGCGTCCCGCTTCTCCAAAGCCCAGGTCCCGTCCCTCTGGGACAACCACAACACCTTGCAGAAGAGCTCAGGTAAATACATCCGACCTGTTTTACTCCATCCTGTGCGTTCAGTCACATTCAGCAACCCCCTTCACTTCTCCCTGGGGCCACACTTCATCCCAAAGTCACCTGCGGTGCCACAATGGATGCAAACGGTCTGGGACCTTGTACAGGGAACAGCACGATGGGACGCAGACCGTCCCATCACCCTCATGCTCCTCCCTGTGCCACGTCCCTCTGGGCCGCTCGGACCAGGCAGGATCCAGCCCAGAGCAGGTGATGCGGGAGGTAAACCCGGTGAGCCAGGCAGAGAATCCAATATTGCATCCACCTCCCCAAGCTCACGGGCACAGGCTGGATGGGTCTGGGGACACCGGGGCATCAGCAGGACACCCTTCAGCACCGCCATGCTCCTGCATCTGCACCCCCGAGGCTGAAAAAACAAACCCACCTTTTACTTTATTACTCTAATTTTTCTCGCAGAGCTGTATCTAAGCCGTGCTGGTCCCCTGATCCCCTCTGCATGGGTGACCGCCTGCCCGCAGCCGAGTGGGGCGAGCTGGCCTGCTCATCTCGGCTCAGTGAAAAGCCATGGTGCATCTGAATAGATTTCCACCATGCAAATGTAAAGGCCCCAGTGGGTTTGAATAGGAGCCCTTGAGGTATTATCTCAGCAGTGCCTCGAGGCAACCACCTGAATCCTTCCGTGACTGCTGCACAAACCTGAAATGTCTCCAGCGGCTGGGGATTACGGACAGACCTTGCAGAGGAGCGCCCAGGCCACCGCAGCCCCGCACCATCAGCTCTCGGATGCCCAACCCTCGAAAAACAAGGCAAGGTGATGCTAAGACGACTGAGGCCCAGATGCCAAGGCAGGAAACCAAGCTGAAGTTTTCACATTAATCATATCAAGCTCTATTCTTTTTCATCTATTTCAAGGCAAGTCAAAAAGAGGTTCACACTCTCCCCTGGCAAACCACAGAGGATGACGTGAGCCTGTCTCTTGCATTGCAAGTAGAGTGTGTCAAGCAATTAGCAAGTAATCAGGAATTCAGATAGGGTGGGCAGGATACGATCCCTCAAAGCTCCGGCAGGAGCGAAACCCACCCCGGAGTTTTCCATCAGGCATGGAAGGCAGCAGAGGGAGCAGGGGCTGTTGGTGAGCTCTGGGCGAGCAGAGCAGACACCGTGCCAGCGGAGCCTGCTGCCGTAAACCATCTCGCGTTTAGTGTGTGCTGCAGCTAAGAGGCCCCAGGCGTTCAAGCATAGATTTGCCCTCACTCATTCCCAACCTCAGCAAGGTGGCTAGGGCAATTCAAAGTGCTGGTCCTCAGGCGTCCTGTAGACCTGCCGGGTCACCCAAGCACCCCTGGTGCATGTCCCATCCCTGGGTGTTGCAACGTTGCATTAACTCTTGCTGCTGTCACTAGTTTTACCCCCTGCAGCTCTGACCGTGCCGGTTTCTGCTCAGCATCCCAAATCCTGCTCTCCTGGAAGCGAGTGGCAAAACTGATGCGAGAGAAGGGGCAAACCTGCACTCACTTCAGGAAGCCATTTCCACTTCGGTCCGCCAGTTCTGCTAAAACCCCATCACACAAAGCCCTGGCACAGCACACCAGTGGTACGGTACCATCTCACCGCGCTGGGCTCTGCCGAAGTGGCACGCACCGAAAGCACCTTGGAGGGGGAATGCGCCCGCTCGTAGCCTCCCCAGACACCTCGCCGGTCCCCAGGAGCACCCAACCAGCCCGGAAAGAAGAGAGGGAGGATTATCCCAGGGTACGAGCTGCCAACCTGGGTGCACACCTCCCTCCGGGCGCGGGGCCCAGGGCGCAGAAGGAGCCGGCGTGACGGGCGGGTTGCAAAGGGGACGCCTAATCTGCCACCCGCCCTTTCTCCTCTCCATTGCCAAGGTAGCGGCAGACAATGCTATCTGCTGGGTTGTCAGCCGTCCCTCCTCCCGCCGTCTCTTTAGCCAGAAAACTCTCCATCTGTCTCCAGATGGGGCGTTTCTACCACTCCAGTCAAACCGATTCAGAGTGGAACAATGATGCTTTGTTAACAAAACAATTTTTGTGTGTCAAGCCCTCCTTCTTGCGGGTTTTTTTTTCCCCCCAGTCCCCAGTGGGTCAGCTTTGTGTGGCGTCCTACATTTTGTTGTTTCTTTCACATTTTAAAGGCTCCGTATTTTAGTACAAAAGGTGCCTGCGGAGCAGCTTTTATCTGCGAGGCAAGATTTGACACATACGCAGATCACAATTGCGACAGGAGGTTCGTGATGTGGTGGTTAAGGGTGGTGTCAGGACCTTCAGAGTGATGAAGCATTATTTCCAGTGATTTTTGCCTCCAGGATAAAAATTAGAGCTGGTCCTACGCTGCTTATAAGGCTTCTGTGAGCTGGAATCCCCCAAGGGCTCATGAAGGGAGCAGCGAGAGAAAAGTTTGAGCTTGCTTTGGTGCAGGGCAGGCATCAGCTGTGTCCACCTGTCCTTCTCGCGTCCTCCTGTCCTTCTCGCATCCTCCTGTCCTTCTCGCATCCTTCTGTGCAGGACAGGGCACCTCTCTCGGCTGGCCAGGGGAAGGGACGGGTACGCAGGGCGAATCTACGTGCCCGTGAGTAAACCACAACCCTCTCCCCAGCACAAACCTCAGCCTTCCCGTGGCCAGAGCCTCCAAATGAAGATCTTGGGGTGCGCTTGACTTCTCCCCAGCTACCCAGGGTTGGATTATCCCCTTCAACCCGCTCCCTCAGCCAGCAGCAGGAAGGAGATCTCTCTTTTCTCTTCCAAAGACATCTCCACTGCACAGGCCTCCAAGAAAATCAGCTCTTCCTTTTTTTTTTTTTCCCCTCTGGTTTTTTGGTTGTGTTTTTTTTTTTTTGCCCTGAAGCAACAAGCACACAAACCACCTTCTGCTCTGCACATAACCAGCAACTCACAGCAAATAACCAACCCGCTGGCTCCAAAGCAAACAGCTTTGTGTTCCTGGCAATTTCTACACAAGTGGGACTTTTTCTTCCAGCTCCCCCCGCGTTTGCAGGGAAGTTCCCTCCTCCTTCCTGTCCTCAGGTAACTGCATCTTCATGGAAACACCAATATTTTTATGAGTCACCCTCCCTTCTCCCCCCCCTCCTGCTCTGTGGCCAACACCCCTCTGCTTTCGAGATCAAAGCCGAAGGGGACCAGCTGTGTCGCGTCCTTTCCTCTCCAGCCTTTTCCATCTCCATTTGCAGCCGTCGCCAGCACGAGCCCCTGCTGTTCTGACAGCGCTTTGTGCCGCCCGTTCAGCGCCGCAGCTCCGTGCCCGCCGTCTGCTCCCCCTCCATCCCACTCCTGCCATCCCTGCTCCCGCTGCAGCCACACTGGGAACACAGGGAACCCTCCGGAGCTCTTGGTTCGGTCCCCTCCAGCACACATGGGAGCTGCCCCACCAGCCACCTCAGCTCCTGCCCTGCCTGTCATGTGCTGCTTCGGAGGAAGAAATGTGCTCAGAGAAGGGAGGAACGGGATAATCCGCTTCCACTGAAATCCCATCCTAATTCCCCGTGTTTGGAAACTCCTCCGCAGATTGGAGCACGAGACACTATCTCCCTTCCAAAACAGCAACTCCATGGAGACCTTTGCTCCAGGCTCCTTTCGGCAGGGGTACAACCTCAGCTGGGAAAGCCCAGGCGCTTCTGAGAAAGCGGCCTCCATGTTCAAAAGGTTGACCGACTCGCGCAGCCCTCCATGCTGCAGCAGGGATTTGCAATGCGACGGGATAATTAGCGTTAGGGATGTGCTTCTTGCTGCATCCAGGAATACGTGTCCGGTTTTGGTCTCTGAGGGAGTGCTGTTCATGCATGCTCCATGGAAGCTACTTCCATTTCCAGCAACTCGCAGGGCTGAGGGGTCCGTCTTCGGGGAGTACACCCCACCCTTCGTGGCATCTCCTCCTGACCACACCGCGTGCACCTCCTGGGTGCTGCGATCGTATGTTGAGCAGCGTTACCGTCCCCGCTTCCCAACCCATCGCCGTAACTCTTAGCTGAAATCCAGCTTGGAGTTGTCTCTTCTATGAGGACTTTGAAGAAAGCATCGCACGGAATTAAGTCTCAGTGCTTTTTATATGTAAAACGCTGAATTTAGCTGCTAATGGCAATTCCCAGCAGAAAAAGATGGTTAGTAGTGGCGGGTATATTTATGAATACTTTTTTAGCAAATGCTGTGAGGCGGGGAATCTATCGGTCCTTGTGGAAAGCTCCCCGGTTTGCTGCTGCAGGCATCTAAATGCAAAGTTTCAACGTGGCTTTTGCTTTTTGTGCTCTGCTACACACATCCCTCTCAAATCTCTTCTCTCAGAAACGGTTTCTTGGCCTCTCTCCTGCGGTCACGCGCGTGTCACCGTGACCTGCCCAGCTCAGGGAGGGAGGCAGCATCTCCATCCTTCACTGGACACTCCACTGTCTTGTCGGTAAATAAAAGTCAGGGGATCTACTTGACCGGTCTCCTTAGCTGCTCTCTCCAAAGTGGTAAAGGGCTGACATATAAAATACCCATGTCCTGGATTTCTGGGAGGGTTTCACTGAGAGCGCATTGTTCTTCCCCAGCAAAGCCAGGAAAGAATTTACAGTTGGTCAGGGCAGCGAGATCGCTCTGCTGTCTTTTTCCTGGGACAGAAACCCAGTTTGAAACAGATTGCTAGCAGCTAAATGCAAGTTCCTTAGCAGCTTCCCGGGTGAAAGTATTCCCTCTCCAGATCTCCTTTTATGTCCACAACACATTATTCCGGTGGAGGGCTCTCTTGCTAAGAAAAGCTGTGATAACTCCCACTCCTGTCTCCAAAGTGGTTCAGGTATGGGAGCCAGCTCCCCGCCACGCATCCCTTGGTCCTACTGACCAGCTGAGATGTCCTTAATTCCTCCATCTGTCCCCTCCAGGCTCTGGCTGGCTCGGCTTTCAGACAGTGAATACATATAGCAGGCTGCAAGGCTGCTTCTCCTAAATGTACGCTTCTCCTGCAGCTTCAGAAGACAGGATGTCTGCTGAGTCCCCCAGCCCGCTCCTGGGTGCTTCTGGGGCTTTCCATGCTAAGCCGCCTTTGTCCCGCACAGCGCATGCAGACAGACAGGAGGTTCACACCAAAATCCACCTCTCCTCTCTGCCTTTAACCAAACCAAAACAAAAAAACAGATGGAAAAATCAAATGCTGGCAGCGTGAAGCATGTGGGCTGCACTTGCCTCAGCCCTCCTGGAGCTGCCGAGTGTATTCCCTCCTGGCCAAGGTCCCAGGGCAAAGCCAGCCCTTCTCAGAAGGGTGATCACTGGGGAGGTCCCGCTAATTCCCCCTGTCAACCACCGAGCAGCATGGAGGTGGAAGGGACAGTGGGAAGAAGAGGAAAGCAAGAGGCGAGAGCAGGTTTAGCATTTCGCACTTTAGGATAGTCCAGGAGGAAGAGACAATTTTGTCTTCCAAGCAGGATTTGCACGATGGTTGCACACCAAATAGCAGTGGGACAGCCACAAAGGGGACACTGAGCTGCTTTTAACCATGCTCCATCCATCCCACACGTTCCCTGAGGCAGAGCCCTTGCAGAAGCGTGAGCTTGTGACCACAGAATTAAGACTGCGCCCTAATGAATGCACACCACTCTGCCGGACGTAAGCCGCTCAGGTGTCTTTAATACGGGGATTTCTTACGTGCTCAGTGCCTGACTCCGTAACCTTAATCATGTATTTTTTAGTGTTGTTTTTGTGCACACATGAGCTTATCTTCTTTTACTGCGGCCTCTTCTTTTCGTCGTCTTCCTAGGGTAAACAATACCCGGACTCTTCCATGTCCCTCCTTGGGAGCGCATCAGCATCCCTAAACTTCCCTGAATGCTCCTCAATTTTGCAATTGCCCCTCCGAACCGGGGTGAGCCATGCAGCACGGTGACGGGGCCGTTGCGGACTCGACTCCAGTTCCCTCTGGAGCCTTCCTCGCCTGCCGATGCTCGGAGGCTGTTCCTGCGTGCGGACGAGTGCCCGATAACCCCTGCGCCACGCCAACACTCGCCGCGCGGCACGGCGGCAGGAAGAGAAGGAGCGGAGAGAGCCTGCGGTGGGGGCAGGGGCCGATGGCATGTTTGTGGAGTAACGCTCAAACTGCCGTAACGGATTGCCTTGTTTACACTGGGCCCAGGGAAAATCACTCCGGGGATGGAGACGGAGAAGCATCCAGAAGCCTCTGAGTGCAGGAGAAGCTCTGCATCCTCCTGCCTCTTACTTTTGCTTTCAAAACCATCCCCCCTCCCTTCCCCCCCACCGCCGTCAAGGCACGGAAGCTTTAAAATCACTGTAGTAAGCACGGGAAGGATGGGAAAAGGAAAGGAAAAGAGTTGTCCGATGGGAATGTCGCTCTTCCGTGGGAGCGCAGGCTCCCGCTCGCCAAGAGGAGCCCTCGGTACACAAGGATGCACCAAGATGGGTCACCAGGCCAAGGACTGCCATGAGGAGTTGCCGTGATATGCTGGGAGAGGGAGAAGAAATAGGAACCACCTTAAGGGAGGGGAGCCGCCAGCAGAACAGTTAAAAATGACTAAATACTTTCCCAATATCACTCCTCCACGTAAGCACTGCTGTAATTGCCCTTGGGATGTTGCACAACGGCGAGAGGGAGGGGCAGGTGCTGGCAGGGAGGCAGGCGTCCCCGGCTGCAGCACCAAAAAGCGTGCAAACCTCCGTCCCAGGCGCTGCTGTCATGGAGGAGAGACGCTCGCCGTTGCCCGCACGGACGTCTCTGCCATCTCGGGGCCCCCGCTGCTGGATTTAGCCCCCGAGGGGCCATTCCTCAGACGAGCTGGAGGACTCCCTGGAGGACTCATTCCTCATGCCTCTGAGACACCGCGGGCTGCCCCAGGGAGCAAGAGCAAAAGGCGAGGAGGAACAGAGCCCACGTTGCACTGTGTGGCAAAAAAAAAAAAGGCAAAAGCAAAAGAGAGAGATATAAGGGCTTCATTCAAGCACTCTCGCTCTCTGGAAGTCTCACGCAGAGCAGCTGGTCTTTAAGACAGTCGCAAGCACGACATGCAAGCGCAGAGCGGTTACATTTCTGGGTGCTTTTATTAGTGACACTCAGGCAGGGGCATCCACTCGACCCCCCGTGCGAAAGAAAACGGCTGACTCATTCTTCCAGCGATGCTCGAGAGCAGGACACGGCGCTCTGTAGCAGCAGCGCGGGTCCTCTCCCACTTGATAAGCCAGATCACCGGATCCAGGCTCGGACGCCACGCACGTACACAGGCACCAGCTAATCCGTGGATGCGCTGGGTCCCTGGGTAGAGCATCCGCAGCCTTTGCTTCCAAAAGCAGCTCGCTGATGGTCGAGTCAAAAGGGAAACCTCTGAGAGATGCAGTCTCGAGGTTTAAAACATCTGTGGGCCACCAGCCATTAAATAGGATGCTATGCTGGTTTGCTGCTAGCGGGGCTTACGCCAGGTTCAGCACTGTGCCGGCTGGGTACCGGCCAGCAATGCATTAAGTGATGTGACTATTTCTGTTCTCATCACATGTTTGCTCTCATCCTCTCCGGGGTGTGTGTGTGGGGGGGGAAAAAAACACACATTCGTTATGGAGTGTCTTATTTTGGTAAGGCTTTTCCTTCCTCCGCGTAACGTGTGCTGTTGGGCTGTTGGCAGAGGAGAAGGGGGATTTTATTTTCCTAATATCCATGTACTCAGGTATTTCTGTTAGAGGAGGCAAAGTCAAAGAAATGCTAATCAAATATCCAGGAGTGCACAGTGCTGACATCTGCACCTCGCTACTATATGGCCTTTCATTAGCATTACCTAAATGTACGACCATACAAAGAGCAGATTTCCTTAGCAACAGGGCTGCCTTCATATTTCCTCCCCACTACCCCCTGCCCTTAGAAGAAAAATGACTTCAGCTCTTTTGCAGAGCACTGCTCGCAGCCACTCTGCGATGCAGCAGTGCTATACAACGCTGCCAGGCTTACTATATGCTGCATCTGGGACGCCTTTCCTCTCTACGCCGGGACCCGCGAGCCATAAAGCAACCTCTTGACTTAGCTCTTCTGTACAGCCACAATAAAACTCCTCTCTTTTCCTAACGGAGCATATGCAAAACAGCCCTGTAATGGCAGAGGCGGGGGGATCCTCTCCTCCAGATGACTTACAGCTCCCCTCGCCAAGGGAGGATGTCCAGCGTGCATGGCGGTGCCGGCATCACCGCCTGCCGCCTCCTCCGCTCCCTGCCACCCGGGTGCGGGGTGCCGACTGCCCTCCTCCCCAGACTGCACTTTAAGCCACCTTCGTCTTGGGCAGGGAGCTTCCAACCCCCTCCTCTTCCTCGGATCTGGGCCAGAAAGACTGAACACTTCATCCTCTGCGCTCTCCCCCGGTGCCACAGCCTGGTGCGCTGGGCTATTTTAAGAGCTCGTCTGGGAGACTGGCACACACACGGCGCTGCCGGGAACTCCCTGCTTCTGTTTCAAAAAAGCTGGAGGCTGGGAGCCTGCTGGGACTCACCCTTGTGATTCCCAAGGTTTGACCCTCCTCTCGCTGGGACTGGCGCAACGCTGCCGAGTCAAACGGAATTAGTCCCAATTAGCACCGGTGAAACGGGAGGAGAATCGTGCCCTCCCCGGCATTTCAACCCCTTCGGCTGGAGGCTGTGACCCCTAAGCCTCCCCCCTCCAGCTATGCCCCTGCTTTTCATCTCCCTGCTCTCAAACCCGCTCCTTCCGTGTCGTCGTTCCATGCCTATTCCACACGGATACTCTCTCCCTTTCCCATTATGATAGGGTCTTTGATTGCACGATCGCATAACTATAATGAGACAAATATTTATTTTGCAGATATGGGTTAATCAGACCGAAGGTATAGAAATATTTCATGCGCTAATCAGAGTACCTTCAGCAATCAGTATAGTAAATAACTCAGGTAAATTAACATAGGAGAGTTCCCTTATCAGGTTTTAGTCTAAGATATATGTGCATTAAGGACTAATTTGCCCTCCCCCCTCAGATTTGGGCTGGAGCCCAAGATGAGGTTCAGACCAAGGTTCCCTCCCATCAGCTTTCACGGGAGCTGTGCGGGCTTTGCTCCTGGCAGGATCAGACGCCGGGATGAATATTCAGCAGCGCGATCGCCTCGCCTTTGTTTTCTGTGCTCTGCACCTTTAAATTTCCAAGGGCTCCGCTGTTTGCGGCTCAGACAGCCTTTTTGCATTCAGTTCGTTGCAAGCTGACACAGAAGACACGATGGAGCAGGTTGTGTCTCCTGCTCTGAGCCCTTCACGCCACTCTGGCAGCGTTCAGGGGCCATATTAAGAGCCGCGAGTAATTAGTGAATTCCTCCTGCCCCAGCGCGGCGTGGAGCAGCCGTACGTGGCATCTCGTGGCAGGCTGGCGGTGGCTGGCCAGCCGTACGTGGTGCCAAGAGCGGAGGTGCAGCAGTGGCTGCGGGGATGCTGGGTTCCCGTGTGGATCCGGAGAGGCCGAGAGCAGGACGAGCCAAGGGACAGCCCAAGAAGGGCTCTTTGCTGCAACAAGCTTTCCCGGGGCGCTCGCCCAAATTAGTGCTCCTGCAAATTAGTGCTCCCAGGAGACACCTTATGTGTCAGTGCAAGAGCTGCCCAGATCCCCCGGCCTCAGTGTCCCTTGCTCCACTGTCCCCAAACCAGAAGTGGCTGCACTGATGCCCCAAAGCAGCTCCTACAACTGCATTTTCCCGGTTTTGCTCAGAAAAAACTCCCCCAGAGGAAACACGGAGGACCTGGAGATTCTGCCCTTGCCTCTGTCATGTTTTGGGATCCCTGAGAACAAAAAGCACCAGAGGAATGGCAGGCATTATAGTAACGATGGTGACAAATTTAATTAGAGCAGGAAGCTCTGGAGTGGATTTCAAATGGCAACACGGCATTTTGTGTGAAAGCATTGCCTTGCTCCCCCTCTTCCCTCCCCGCCTCCACCAAGAGCCTCCATCCAAACCCACCCCACCCCGCGGGATGCGTCCCTCTAATTTTCCCACATGTCATCCCCTTCATCCCAACGCCCCCCCCCAGCCCCGCCGCCCAGGACCAACACATTCCCGTGGTCTGGAAAATGCAACCGTAGAGCAATTCAATAATACAGCGGCCAGATGTGCAACAGTATATCCAACATGTCATTCAAAGGACCCCTTCAGTGGAGCCGAGACATGCTATCCCGCAATCTTAACTAATACATCCTGGGGCCCTGGAGGAGTTGATGGATGTATACAATTCCCTTTCCTACAGCTGTGGTCCCTTTTAGAGGGGGCATCCAGACCCAACAATAGCCCCGCTGTTGCTTTCAAGACAGAACCTCTTCAGACAAACCGGGCTTAATCCTGACCCCGCTTACGCCCGCCCGGACGCTGCCGAGGTCGGTGGGGTTTCGGAGCCAAGGGCTGGGGGCAGGATCCGGCCCCGCGGAGATGATGTCTGCCGTTTCACCTTGTGCTACAGCCTCTGAGAAACCTTGGTAACTGGTTGGAATATAACCACCTTGGGGAAAAGGCAAGCGGAGAGAAGCAGGTAATAAGATTTCTAACTGGTGCTGGTAGAAAGAAGGAAGTAATATAACAGTTTAATTAATCTATGCCTATTAGCGTTATTAAAGAAAACAGGGAGCTATTGGAGATTTACCTCGGAGAATATCATCAAACGGGGACCTTCTGCGGGGAATTTTATGTCTCTGTGCCCAATTTATAACCAGCATGGAGGTGTGGTGTTAGTGACAGCCAGTGCTGAAATGTCACAGTGCTTAGAAGTCATTAGCTGGGGACACAGGGAGAGAGAAAGAGAGGATGGAGGAGGGGACAAGGGAGAAATGGGGAAGGAAGGAAAAGGAATTAATTTAATTAAAAATATCTTTAGAGCCTGTCTCTTGATTTGTGTGGTTTTGGGGCTTGGCAGAGCTGCTGAGAACGGTGTGGAAGGAAAATCAAGGTTGCTGGGGCTTTTTGAAGCTGATAAAAAAAAATAAGCACACTTTTCATGTTCAGGAAGATAAATCCCCATTTTCTCAGTCTCAAGACAATCCAGTTATTTACTGACAGTTTTACTGTGAAATAAAAAGGGCTTTAAGCTTCTTTCTACTTGATGTCTCCATAGCCTGAATATTATTAGATCCCAGCCCGGTGCAGCTGGAGTTTTGGTTAATAAATTTAACGTCATTAGACAGAAAAGCCTTCTACTGAATGTTGCAATTCTTTTTTTCTTTTTTTTCTTTTTTTTTTTTTTGTGTGCCGTTGCAGTCAGACTGTATGTAGGTGGCAAGAATCAAAAGAAAGGAAGTACGCTTGGCAAATAGGGGAGTGCTAAAAAAAGGTTTCGCTCGGGCTCAGGTTCGGCGCCAGGGTGTTTCGCCCGTAGAGGAGGCAGGGCTGAGGACGCACCCCACCGCCACGTCTCGCTGCAAAACACTCCTGCTTTCACAGCGATGGCGTGTCTTGGGGCTGCTGGGCCCACTCGAGGGGACGGCACTGCGGGCGGCCATGCCCACCGGGGTGGCCATGTCTCGTGTGGTGGTGTTACGCCGGGGCAGGGCCCCTGGGAGTGGCAATGCCAGGACGCTCAAGGGCTGCCTTGGCGCCGCCACCACGGGGCTGCACTTAGGGTGGCTCTTCTGAGAGGAAAAAGTCTTCTTTTCCACCCAAAGTCTGCCTTGAGGCCATTGCAAGGCCAAGGGTTGGCGCAGCAAAAGGCACCTCAGTGGGACAAGGGGGAGAACAGCCATGATGGGGTGGGTGAGGAGAAGGCAGATGGCGGCGGGGCCTCTGTCTTCCCCCGTGGGGAGCCCAGCAGCTGCAGCCCCTCAGAGTGGGGCTCACTCTCATGGAGGGAGAACTCCCACCCCAAACCAGGCAGGCCCCGTTCTCCCCTCAGGGTAGCCGCCATCTTGCGTCTCCCCTGCCACCCCCTCTCCTCAGCTGCTGCCCCTGCCATGGTCGTGCACCTTCTCCTGCCAGGAAACACACCGACTGGGAGGAAGACACTGAGGAAGATGCGGCAGCAGTCATCTCCCTGCCACACATCTAGCCTGCTTCTTCCTCACCTCCTGCCCTGCTGCCTTCCCACCACAAGCTGGTGGCTGCCATGGCTGGGCCCTCCCTCCCTGCCAACAAGCCTGAAGCACGGCAGGGTTGGCGGGGATGCTTAATTTTGGGGAGCTGGTCCCTGCAGGTTGGCTAAAACATGTCCCACATGGTGGATTCCTAACCCCAAAACCCCGCTGGTGTTGCAGACACCAGGAGGGGGCTTTGATGGTGGGAGCGGGGCCGAGAGTTACCTCCCACCCCATGCAGAAAGAGCCTCCGCGTCCGAGATAAGCCCTTTTACAAAATAAATAGCGTTGGCTGGAAGTGGAGGGGCAGAAGAGGGGTCTCAGGGAGATAGTGAGGGGCCGGGGCTGGCCGGGGCTGGGCAGGGACGGTTGCGGAGCCGGGGGCTGCCGGGACGGGAAGGAAGTGGTTGTTGTGGGAGTAACGTCAGGAAGAGCCTCCGCTGGGGCCCGGGCGGGCAGGGAGAGGGGAAGATCCGAGAGTTGACGGGACGGAGATGGGGAGGAAGCGCTCGAGGGAGAGGAGGTGGAGGGGAAGGGTCTGGTGTGGGGACAGCGAAGGGGGCGAGCAGTGTGTTGAGAGACGCCTGTCCTGGGAGCACAACCGACCCCAAAACGCCGCTGGATTCGTTTCACTCCCCTGCCCAAAGCGCTTTCTAAAAAATAGGTTGTTTTTTGGTTGGGTTTGTTTTGTGGTTTGTTTTTTTTTTTAAATCCCCCCTCTGGCGAATGAAAGCCAAACAAATAATCACAAGACGCGAGGCTGGGTAATTAGCAGCAGATGGCTGGCGGTGACAGGTACCTTCATACCTGTGCACCCCTACTTAGCAGCCTTCGCACCGGGAGGTGCTCCCGCACGGGCGGCTCTCGCCGGCCGAACGGTCGCGGCCCGATGAGAGGCACCGATACACGATACGGGGAGCGCAGACAGCAGCGGCCTGAGCTGCTTTAGGGAAATCCAGTTTAGAGCCAAGGCAATGCATGCGGAGTCATTAATCTAGGTCTAGTGCCAATAGGGATGGCTTTGCATTAGCGCCGGGCCCCTTTGTAGTTCAGACAATCCGTCGTATTCAAACAGCGCGAGATAACGCTGCAGAAAGCTGAGACCATCGCAGCTCATTCCTCCTGTAAGGGGCGGGGGGAGAGGATTTACAGGCAAAATAGCATTGCATTAATGGGACTGCTCAGTATTCTGCACAGACGCTCGCGGATAATGTCTTTGCAAACTAACTGCAATAAATTAATTAAATTAATCTACTATGCCGTGCTTGTCCCCACCCAACATCAAATTCAAGGATGATCAGGGCTTGCCTTATCCTCCATAGCCTACGAAAGAATCTGATCTCACTTGCTCTAGAGTTTCTGAGGCACTGAATTGCAAAGTACCACCTGCCTCACTAAACTAATCACCAGCCTGGTGGTTTAGATCACATCAGTTTTACATGTAATTAAGACTGTCCAGGAGGGCATGCAGCTGCTTACATGGTCGTTCCCTCTTATACAGCAACGTGCCTCCTGCTCAGATAGGTGCAATTAAACAAGCCTGTTCACAGTCATTAAGCATTAATGCACCTCATTAGCATAAGAACTGGAAGAAGCTTTGATGCAGGGAACCCCGCAGGAGAAGGAGATAGAGAGAGATGTACATACAGACAGGAAGGCGAAGGGCTGGGCCACCACCTCCTCCTGGCCCCGACCAACCATTCCAGCTCCATTTCTCCAAAGCAATGAGCCATGCCGTGCCCTCCTCCCCAGAAATGGGACTGGGTTATCTTTCTCTCCCCCTCCTCCCCTTTCTAAATTATGCTGGTGAAAAAAAAAAAAACACAAAAACAAAAAAAAACCAAAAAAACCCCACCACCACCAAACCAAACTGTTGGGATATTAACCTAGCGAATCCATTAATAAGCTGAACTCTCTGTTGGCTTTGACACAGCACACTAAAGCTTTAAAGAGACAGGGCCCCAGACACTGGAGATAGGGGCAGAGACAACAGCGCTAACAAAGAGCCACTGTTGCCACGGCCGTGGCCATCTCGGGTAGGTCCAGCTGTCTTTGGTGTTCTGTTTTCCAGACACAAAGAGCAGACTGAACCGTTTTGGTCTGAATGGCTTTCATTTGATGGTAGAGAAAATGAGAGGGAAGAAAGAATCTAAGTAAAGTGTCCAGGAGAGAAGGGGACAAAAAAAAAAAAAAAAAAAAAAAAAAA
>VFFE01007149.1:2931589-2942982 GCA_008921705.1 Burhinus oedicnemus
CCCGCCCGCCCTGCCCGCGACGGCGGCGACACCTGCCGGCCGCGCCGCGCGCCGCCGGTAACGGGCACCGCGCGCCGCCGGCAGCACCCCGGGTACGGCAGCGGGGGGCTGGTGCGACGGGCACCGGAGCATCGCTTACCGGGCACCCGGGTACCGCGGCTGGGAACGGCACTCGAGGGCACCGGGGCAGCGGTTGCTGGGCACTGGGCGCCGGCAGCAGGCGTTGTACGGCAGCTACTGGGCTGGGCACCGGGTACCGGGCGCTGGATGGTGGGCACCGGTACTGGGTGTAGGGAACCCCGCTGGGCAGCAGCCGGCGGGTGCTGGTGCTGGGCACCGGGTGCCGCACGGCAGGGTGAGGTCCCAGGCACCGGGCGCTGGGAGCCGTGCACCGGGGACCACACACCAGGTCCCGGGTCAGGGCTTAGATCCGCATTTGGATCTGGGTCTGTCTCTGGATTTGGGTCCACATTTGGATCAGGGTCGGACTATGTGTGGGGCTGCACTTGGATCTGGGTCTGGATTTGGATCAGGGTTGGGATCTGGATTTGGACCCGCATCTGGATTTGCATTTGGAGCTGGATTCAGATCCTCATCTGGATCCGCATCTGCAGCTGAATCTGGAACACGCAGCCTTTGCAAAGGATGGAGGTGGCATGTCCAACCCCCCCGCTCTCCGAGCATCCCACGGCAGCCCCAACACCATCGTGCCACGGGGTGCTCACCCCCCAAGGGTGCTGCCCGCTTCCCCTCGTCCCAGGCAGCTTGGGGAGCCCTGGGGGCAAAGCTGGGGTCTGCAGCAGCCCTGGCAGGAGCCCTGGCCTCCCAGCCGAGGGGAGGGACAAAATGGCAGCGGTCCCGCTGGCCTTGGCTGTTGCTCAGCGGTGCGTCTGGGGCTGAACGTGCTCCAAGGAGGAGCTGAGGTCAGGGAGGGGGACGAGTGCAGGAAACATATTAAGCGAGGAAAATTGGCTGCAGCCGGCACCGCTGCCTAACGCTTGCTTGGGATTTTCCTCTCCATCAGGTACCTGGTATAAGCCCTCGCTGTTCAGCGGTTGCAGCTGGTTAACCGCTCGCATCTCGGATGTGCCACCGGCACCCGCTCTGCGCCAAGAGGGGTGGCACCCAGGACCCCTCCTTGCTTGTGTCCCCGGTGCTGACACCCAGCTTTGGCCGCGGCGACGTGTGCCTGTATTTTTAACGGGAAGATTCTGGGCTCTCGCAGCCCGGCTGCTAATTTATAATCCTGTTTTTCTATTAAAATAAAAGCCTCTCTCTTACTCCCGAACGTGAGAGCCAAAGTGAAACTATGAGGAAGTCCCTGTTTGCAGAACACGCTGTGAAACGCACAAAGGAAACGAAGCAAAAACAGCATTTTGCACGTTTTTTAGCCTCATTTTAGCTGGGACTTGGAACCGCAGAAGGGAAATCTTTTCCAGCAGGATGTGCACAGCGGGGGGGTGCGTCGAGCTGCTGGTGTCCCTTTGGAGCAGGGCCACCTGCCTGCCGAGGGACAGCAACCTCCGCGGGTCCCTGCTTTGTCCCCAAGGGGTGTCAGGTCCCTTGGGGGTCCCAGGGATGCGGACTGGAGCAGCGTGTCCCCCTCCGGGCGGGGATGGCGGCCGATGGCAGGAAATACCTGCTGCTCCGCCACTTCCCCGGCCAAAGCGAACAAGAGGGAGAGTGTTTGGAGGGCGGCTGGGGCCGCGTGCGGCAGGAGGAGCCTCCGAGGGACACATGGGCCATTGTTCCTTGAGCGCGTGGGGCGGAAATTCGGGATGGACCCGTTGTGTGCCGCCCTCCCAGCACTGCCGGGGGCTGATCCCGGGCTGTGAGCGTGGGATCCCCCAAAGCGCATCAAGCGGGGAATTGATCAAACCCCACGACTGGCGGCTGAGCTGCTGGTGGCTGGTGGCACTGGTGGGACAACCCGCTCGAGGGGGCTTCCTGCTCCTCATGGCTGGAGCGTGGCACATGCCCGAGGACTTTTAGCCTTTCCAGAGCTCTTACTGATATTTGCCGTGGCCCTGTGGTAGCGCTGCTGTCTGTCTGTCCGCACCCCCGCCAGCAGCCTTGCAGTAACCTGGAAAGACATTTAATATGGTCTGGGTTTGATCCGCACTTTGCCATTTCTTTAAGCGCTCCCTGGTGTTTTTCCTTTCGCTTGTACAGAGGCTTTTACCACCAACGCTCCCCCATTTCTTTAAAAAGGAAGAAAAAGACTTGCAGAATATGCCTGGCCTTGCAAATCCCTAATTACCCTCCGCACGTCCAAGGAAACGGGCTTCCCTTTGAGCAGCGCTGCTGTCAGCAGGGAAGGGCTGCAGGCTCTCCCCGAAGCGGCTGATAACGCCGGTTCTTCCCGCTGCCCTCGCAGGGAGAGCAAAGAGGGGTTTGTCTCGCTGTTCCCAGCCAAGCTTCCCACCCAGCTCCGCTCTCTTTCCCCCTGCGCTTGTCCCTGCACTGGCTTCCAGATCTGAAGAGGTTTTTTGGGAGGGAGGCTGCAAAAAGGGGGAGAGAAGAGAAGAGAACGTGCTGCTCTCTTTCCTGGCCTCCGTGCTTTGCCCTTTCTCAGGAACCGGCCAGATTGTTTCCATTAGGAGAAGCTGAGGATCCAAGTATTTGTCAATGGCCAGGAGAAGATTTGCTGATCCTAACTGCCGTTCCCTAGAATTATGTTGAGCGAGGTGCTTGGCGTGTAACCATCCTTTTATGGTAAAATTGGGGATAAACGCTTGGTGGATTTGCATTTGAAGTTGATTGATACGTGGCATTAATGCACGCGTAGATAATTTTGTATTTTGAGATTGCTGAGCAAGGAATAATTTTTATTTTGGGTCAAAGATAAGGGCATTGTGTTGAGATGAAATATGCAGGGGTTTTGATCTGTGTCACAGGCGGTGTGTTTCTCTTTGCTGGGTAAGGTGATGGCAGGCCCGCATTAGCCATTCCTGCCCTTGCTTTTAAGTGCTTTGGGTCTGTGCCTGATGCAAGGAGTAATCCCCTGCTGTCACTTAACGCCAGAACGCAGTTCCAACTTTCTGAGCTTTGGAGTTCCCCATTATTAAAAAAAAAAAAAAAAAAAAAAAAAGAAACCTCTGTTTTATTTTATTTATTTATTTTTATGCAGGCAGAAGGCTGTGCCGCTGAGAAACATTAACTAAATAGAGCAATGCGGCTTGATCGGTACGGGAAAGGTACGAGCGAAATATTGCCAAGCCAGCGATGCCTTTCAAACCCACCTCTGGCAACCTGGACTGAAGCCATCGGCAGCACCTTGGCTCTCCCTGCTGCTCAGCACCGATCCCTGCCCTTGCTCCAGACCTCATGGCATGTCCCAGGCCGGGTGACACGGCCGGTGCTGTGCTGGGAGGCGCATGGGACTCTTGGCTCCCTCCTGTTGCTCGACCTTTCCAGGTTGCTGTGTGCTGAATGCAATCAGGCTTTCGGGAAGCTGGAGCCTGGGGTACGTCCACCTCAGCCGGGCATCTTTTCCCTCTACAGTAAGGACATGGGCTCAACCCCCCTGGGGACTCGGTGGTGGAGCAGAGGGGCTCCCCTTTGGGTCCCCAAGCCACGAGTGGCAAAGAGCTGGGGGCTACTTTGCTAAATGCATCAGCACAGGGCATCTGCAGACATGCGAGGTCATCCATCCATCCATCCATCCATCCATCCATCCATCCATCCATCCATCCATCCATCCATCCATCTCCCAGAGGAGGGTGGCTTCCAGGAGGAGCACGTGGGTTGTTTCGGCAGGGGGAGGCAGCAGGAGGCGACGCCATTCACGGGGTAAAGGGAGCTCTAATGAGAAGGAACCATGCAGACATTAATTAGGCAGGCAGTTAGATCCTCAGGTGCAGATAACTCAGCAAAAGCACCAGGCCATTTGCATGCAGGAGATGGCAAGCGATCGTGTCCCAGAGAAACGCAGTAAACCCCCCGGCGTCCTTCCTTGCCCCTTTGATCGGGTCCCAGAGCCACCACAGCCGGTGGGGCAGGGGCTGGTGGCCGGGGGCTGTGTGGCAAACCCCCTCCTCCTCCTCCAAAGCAGGTGAGGGGGAGCAAAAAAGGAAGGGGAAGGAGGAGGGAGCAGAGCTGAGGAGCAAAATAAGCTGCGCTACAAAGCGCCCCGAGCAGTCACTTGCGCTTGAGGCCATCCCTGCCGTGTGGCCGAGTGGCTTTTTTCAGGCCTGGCAGGAGAAGCCGGAGGGGTGGGAAGGGGGCCGGGGGCGAGGGAAGGAGGGAGATGGCCCCCAGCCCAGCTAACGTGCATTCGAGCCTCAATAGGTTTCAGAGGCTGCGGCGTGTTTCGGGGATGAAAGCTGCCCTGGGGCCCCTCCCAGCGAGCAGCAGCGCTGCGAGTAAGCTGCGGGCATCGCATTTGTCTGGCTGGCGACTTCCTTGTTACGCTGAAAACGGTAATAAGGAATAAAAAAAATAATAAAAAAAAAAGGCAAAACCTACAACAACAAAAAATATAGCACCAGCCCCCCTCCGCCCCCCCGTCTCCACCACCCAACAACAACCAAGAAAGGCAAGATCTTTCATAAGCCCGGAAGATGTCACCATAGAAACAGAAATCAGACCCACTCCAAGGATCCTGCCGCCTGGGAAGGCGATAAAATGTTTTCTATCGATTGCTGTCGGGAAAGTCACTGCTGATAAGCCATCCAAGGAGAAATGGAGCGGGGATGCAGGGACGCGGGAGCTCTTCAAGTGAGCCTCCAGATGGTCCCTTGGCTGCCCCTGCGCGGTGCTCGGGGGCCTCGGGACCCCGGGCTCGCCGGGGGTGGCTGCTCTGCCCCGGGCTGGTGCCAGCGTGTGTGTGCAGAAGAGGAGGTGCGAGTGTTTCGTGCCTTTGGTGTGGCGATGCGTGCGTGCCCTGGCTGTTATAAGCATGAAATGGAAAGCCCGCTGTCTGCTCTCCCGCTTGCTTTTGGGACAGAGCAGCTGTTCCTGGCGGAAATGTGCCATGCCGGGGCGGCCGGCGGAGGTGGCTGAGCTTTTCCTTGGCTCCTGGCGTGGCATTGCTGAGGTTTGCCATCCTCTTGCCTCCCCTTGGTAGCGGTAGTGATAAAGCACTCACCAGCCTTGTGCCCTTGCAGAACTCGGGTCCCCGGTCCTCGTTTGCAGGCAGGCGGCTGCTCTGCAGCTGGGAGCATCCCTGCGGCCGCGGTGCCGGCCGGGAGGTGTGGGATCTTCCCGATGGCTCTTCCCAGGGCGCCGCACAGCACTGGGGTCTGGCTCACGCGCCCTTTGAAGAGACGGAAAATCCTATTATCTGCTCATTCTTCTCGCAGCGTGAAGCCTCCGAGCATTCAGCAGCAGCCGAGTGTGGTCTGCTGCCTGCAGCCCCGTGCTGCCTCCGCTCCCACCCGCACGGGAAAGTCTCCGGGTCACCATGGATGGGCATCACCTTCGCATCCCCTGATCCAAGCCAGGGCTCGGGGATACGGCTCTCCCTGCAATACCATTTGCGGCATCCAGCTGTGGGGTGCAAGGAGATGGGTGTACAGGGAAGCAGGGTGGGGGGCTGGGGGCTGATTCCCACCTCCCTCCATGGGGAGCTGAGGCTGCCGCTGCAGCCTGCGAAGCCTCACGTCATTAGGGCCAGGAAGGTGGTAACCCATCTTGCATACTCCATCCCTGCGGCATCTTTGCTGCCAGTAATTGGCAGCAATAAAAGAGGCAGTTAATCCAGGCCAGCGTGGGACGCAGGCACATTGATGTCTGCGGTGAAAGGCACCCTGGCAAGGAGGAGCTGGGGAAGAATCCGCTCCTGGGCACAATTTGCAGCCCTGGAGAGCTGGTTGGATGCCACGGGGAGCATTTGCTGGGGATTTTGTTAATGATGCAGGCGCAGCCTTCCCAGCTTGGCCTGTGCTAAAGCCCTGGCTCGCGCAAGCTCAGGCTGTTTGGCTTGAACTTAGACCAGCTGCTTTCCACTGGCTGGTGGATTTTTGTCTCGTTACCGGGTGGCTCCGTGCAGGAGATGAACAAAGGAGCAGTTAGTGGGCGATTTCACCTTGGGGTTGGCTGGGTGGGTTTTTTTTGGAGGAGGAGGAGGAGGAAGGAAGGGTTAAACCGGGTCTTGTTGCTCAGTTATTTTAGGATGGTAGCGCTGAAGGGACCGCAAGAGGATTTCTCTGCACAGGGAAAGATGGAATTTAATCAATATTGACAAGAGCCATTCACCAAAACAGGCCCATTTGCTAATGAAAGCCAGATCTGGTGAGTCCCCCGGGAAGGATGGCTTTGGGAAAGAGGGGAAGGAGGCACTGGGAAAGCCAGGGCTCCCTCTCCCATGCTGCTGGTTCTTATGAAACCAGGCTGCATTTGGGGTTGATTTTCTCAGCATGGAAAGGCTTTGGCTTGTTTGCTTCATCGGTGCAGGATGCCCAGGACCGGCCCTCATCGCAGCAAAGCAACGGCCCCATCCCTGCCCGGGGACCTGGGTCCATGTCACCCCCCAGGCAACGACATCCCAGTGTCGGGCAGAGGCTGGAACACGTGCGACGACAGCAAAGCCAGCCGCAGACCGATGGCGAGGCGTGGGGTACAGCAGGGCAGGACAGAAGCGCAAGGCTTTGCCCTCCAGCTTGCACCACAGCCGGGGGGTCCCCGTGCAATGAAGTCTCCTTCTGTGAGCAGAGATCTTGCCACCCAAGCCATGTAATCTGTTGGGTTTTCTAGCGGATATTTAACTTAAACACCCACCGAGGCGGTAGGAGAAGAATGTTTTTGTCAGAGTTTTGTGTTTTCCCCTCTATCCTCGCAATTAAAAGCAGAAAATAGTCAAGACGCCCCTGAGACCAGTCCCTTCCGACAATGTAGCACATGAAGAAGAAAGGTAATTTCTGTGGTTGGCAGCTGGTATTTCCCCGTCGCTGCCGGCTCTGTGCCCTGGAGCTGAGCTGAGCTCGCTATCCCACAGTGCTGGGGGCTGCCCAAAAGCCTGTGGGCATAGCCGGGGGCTCGGGCATTGCCCGGGGGCAGCCGGGGCTGCCGGACCAGCACCTGCCTGGCCATTTCCCTGGGCACGCAGGGGTCCATCACCGGGCTGAGCCACAGCCAGTTGGCAAGTGTGACCTTGCAGGCATGCCGGTACCTGCAGCTGCCTCCCGGCCTCCAAAATCAGTAGTCCGGACTTGTTGGGCTGTAAACTTGACTCTCAGATTTAGATTCTGACAAAAAGTCCAGCCGTTTACCCCCTGTGTGTCCCCAGCTTCCTGGAAAGCCATGGAAGATGGCAAGCCCAGGCATCATCCTGCTCCATTGCAGCATCGGTGCAGTGCAGCGACCCATCCCTGCTGTGGGGAGGGGTCAGCTTAATTTGTTGAGCACTTTTTTGTTCCTTCTAAAAGGCAGCATCGCGTCCCCCAGCCTTCTGGTGCGGCTGCGGGGCTGCTCCCAGAGCGGGATGCGGGAGGGGGCTGAGCGGGATGCAATTGGAAAGAAGGAAGATTTTGATCCCCCGCCAAGCCCGCACAATCCCGTCCAAGTTCACACTGGCAGATAATGAGCTTTAATGAGCAGGCCACACTAATTGGTAAGTGATCCCAGAACCGTCTGTGGCAGAGGCGAGGGAAGAGCAGCGGCAGCTCCGGGCGAGGAGCGGGTCAGGGTTGTGCAGCCCCCGGTGCTCTGAAGGGCAGGGGCTGCCAGAGCTGGGGGTGCCCGCGGCGAGGGCTCTGCCTGCCCTGCACGGGGGGCTGCCTGCTGGGCTACCGGTGGGGATTGCGAGCAGGACCGTGAGTGGGGTTTGCAAGCAAGACCACAAGCTGGGTTTGCAAAATCCCTTCCTTAGTGCCCGTCCGGCTTTGCAAACATCACCAGGGTGACGTGCGTGGGCAAAAAGAGCCATGGGAATAGCCGTACCTCCTGCTCCGAGCTCTTTAGTGGGTGAGAAACACAGGGAGCTGGAGGCTTTTGCACCGTGGGGTGATGAGCGGCCAGAGGCCAGTTGGCACCCGCAGCCCTTGAACCCGGAGCAGGGCAGGGTGAGCCCGGGTGGCCGGCCCAAGCGGGCAGACGTATGGCGCTGCCAAGGCAGTCCTAATCGGAGATCATTGTAAATTCCCCTCTCAAATGGAGTGGAAAAATGCTATTAAGCTAATATAACATCACAGGGGAAGGATGTTCCTCCACCGTGGTCTCCAGGGAATCAGGTCGTAATGAGGGGAAGGAGCAGGAGATGACAGCAGCCGGCATGCTCAGGGTGGTAGGAGCACAGACCAGCTCAGGGCCACCCAGCCCTGCTGTGCTGTGCCCTGCCTCAGTTTCCCCATGTGACCAAGGGACAGTGAGCTCTGACCCAGCAGCCAGGAGACCCCGGGAGCTGGTTGAAGGGCTTATTTGCTATCGACCCAATATACAGTCTGGGGAAACCAAAGCACGGGAGAGCTTGCCAGAGCCACCCAGGGGATCAAGGACAGTGGCAGGATGCTGCATCCCCTGAGTCCCTCAGTGCCACGTTCCCTAGGAAAAAGGTATATGAGGCACCTTGTTTAAATAGAAACGTGTCCAGGAGGGCAGCTGGCGCTGGGGGTCACCCAAACTGTGGGATTTGGGGGTGCTGGCTGGTGAGCCAGGGCTGGGGAGCAGCATGGGCTGGGGGCTGCCGGCGGGCAGGGGGGCTGCTGGCATCGCTGCTGGGGGCTGCCTTGATTGATGTTGGAAGACACGATGATGGCTGATGCGGGCAGTGCCCGGGGAGGGACGAGGATGTTCATCAGCTGCCTCAGGGGTGCAGGGCTGGCAGGGGATTACACAGCAGCGAAGGCAGCGGGGTGAGTTCTGCCAGCACCCCAAGGGCCAGGGCAGGGGGGTGGGAGGAGCCCCATCACCCCCTTAGCAGTAATTAGCGGGGCCATCGTTAGATGGGACCACCCGCTCCCCAGGGCAGGCTGGGCTCTGCCCGGGGGAGCTCAGGACATGCTGGCGTGTCTGGGGACCCCTCCAAGGAGCAGAAGGGTGGTGTGTCCCCAACCGCAGGCGCTCTGCCAGGTCCCTACAGCAGCCGTGCTCCCTTCCCAACACTAAGTGGCAGCCTCTGCCCGGCGTTGGGGCAGCCCCTGGGCAGCAGCATCCTCAGGGGGGGGCTGCAGCATCCTCGGGGTGGGGGGTTGCAGCATCCTCAGGGTCCCAGGACTCCCAACCTGACTGCTACCTGCCTGGGTGCAGACCAGACTGTGGGTCCTGCCATGGGTGGCAGGCTGAGCCCTGCTTGGGGTCAGATCGGGTCAATGCTGCCTGCTAGGAGGGAGATAAGAAGCAGGGTTGGCAGCTGTTGGTACCATCTGCTGAATTAGAATCACAATGCACTAAACAAATAGCGTCTTGGGATAAAAACGTGCTGCTTAAGGCAAGGAGGTATTTCTGCTGCAGGTATTGCTATGACCTGGTAACCCACCGTGGGGATTTGCAGTGCTCTAAAGCAGCGCAGGGATATAAATGAGTCCTGGGAGTTGTATCCTGCCTGCGTGCATGTCTGTTTGTCCATGGCTATGGAAAGCACGTTGGGTCTTGTGCTGTATAAAGTGCTGACACTTTGGGGAAACGCAGTTCTGGATTTTCTGCAGCACAGAATGGGGTGGTGGGGGGGGAATAAATCAAATTACTATCACGAGGGTTTTGGTGGAAGCCACCAGTTCAGCCCAGCGTGAGAGATCCAAGAGGTGGGTGGCGTGACACTGGGACAGCCCTTGCTCCCTCCCTTCCCTGACACCATACCAAATGTTATCCTTGGGAATCACATCCAGTTTGCCAAGATATTCCTGTACAGAGCAGAAACCCTCGCACCCACATCGAGCTGCTGCTGGTCCCGCAGCCTGTCCTGCACCATCGGGGCACAAAATGCTGCGTGGGAGGTCAGGATCCCCCCAGTCCTGGTCTACCCCAGCATGTACAGGTAATACAGTCCCGCATGGACCTTAGAAAATAGACATAGCAGGCTATATTATATGTGCATCTCAACTCTGGAGTCATCTAGAGGGGTAAATGCAACCTGCAGGGCTGCAGACAGTTTTTCCCCTGGCTTGGGGATACGTACAGCGGATGGTCACCCGAGGACGTGGTGGCTTTCAGCAGCACACAGGTCCCAGCCAGCCCTGCTCCCCGGAGCCGGCGCTGCTGCCGCTTTGCAGCTGCGAATGCCGATAAAGCACGGCCCGGCCGCCAGCTCACGCGCCTGTAAGCCCCTCGGTGCCGATGTTTTGTCACAGCTAAGCGCTCACGCCGGGTTTAACACGGGCCCAGTCGGCTGGCACGCATTCCGCTCCACATTTATCCCTTCCAATTTTGGAGCAACCAGCCGCTCATAACCATTCGCCCTACTGCAAACAGCCCAGGGCTGAGCTCGGTGCCTGCATGCCCCGTCCTGCACCACCCACGCTTGGGAAGGCTGCATCACCCACAAGCTAAAAGAGGTACATGCTAAACCCCCCCCAAAATCCCGGGGAAACCCAGCCTCCAGCAGGCCTGGGAAGTCTCCAGGGAGATGTCTTCTCCCTGGTATCCAGTGATAGGATGCAAGAATAGTTCAAAGCTGCGGCAGGGGAGATTTAGGCTGGACATTAGGAAGCATTTCTTTCCCGAGAGGGTGGCCAAACACTGGAACGGGCTTCCTAGGGAGGTGGTCGATGCCCCAAGGCTGTCAGTGCTCAAGAGGCATTTGGCCAATGCCCTTAATAACATGCTTTAACTTTTGGTCAGCCCTGAAGCGGTCAGGCAGTTGGACTAGATTATCGTTGTAGGTCCCTTCCAACTAAAAATATTCTATTCTATTCTATTCTATTCTATTCTATTCTATTCTATTCTATTCTATTCTATTCTATTCTATTCTAAATTTTGAAACTCTTTCCCACAGCCACTCCAAAACCCCTTTGGCTTGACATATCTCCCTCCTCCCCCATGCCCGAGCTCAGGCTGCTGAGTTATTTCCTCCACCGCTGGACGATTTGTGGCCGCCTGCCACCGCTCAGAGGACAGGGATGCTCAATGGAACCATCCAGCATCTCCCCCCCGGCCCCGGTGTAAATCAGCACAACGCTGCCAATTTCAGCGGGGCTGATTTACGCCAGCAAAAGGACGCTTCAAAGTACGGCCATGATTTAGCAATCCCATTAGGACCTTGCCACTTCTGCAGAAGAGCCGCCGCAGGTTGGTTTGTCTTCTCCTCCCGGAGAGAAAGATGCAGCGATGAGCAGTGATGGCGCTGGCAACCGGCTGCGCCGCCGCTCGCCGGCCGGCTCCGGCAGGAGCAGTGCTCCGAGAACACGGCTTCATCCCAGGAAGGTAAAACTTCCTCTGTGATTTATAGCAGGCAGGAGAAGCCAGTCCCATCTGCTACCCCAGGCACCTACTCTCTTTTTTTTTTTTTTTTTTTTTAA
>VFFE01007150.1:0-34970 GCA_008921705.1 Burhinus oedicnemus
TTTTTTTTTTTTCCTCCCCCCTCTCCTTTCTTTGTTTTTCTCTCTCTAGGTCTTCTAGCTGGCTTGCACTCCAGCCCCCACCATGCAGCGCCACTCCCACATTCTGCCCTGTCCACTCATTTACCACAAAGTTTGCCAGGTAACTTGTCAGACGGTCATGTTTGTCTTCTGCGTCATCAGTCATCCTGTATCTCAGCAGATACTTCCTCTAGGGGTGAAAGCAAAGTGGTTGTCCGTGTTGTCTGACCGGTGCAGTCGTCGCTAAAGCCTGCGACCTCCCCGAGGTACAAAGCGAGACGTAGCCCTCTGTGTCCTTTCCTGTTTAGTTAGCCAGGGCAAACTTGTGCATTTCTGGATTGATGAGCCCTCAGTGCTTATAGCAAGTGTTGGTTCCTGGAGGTACTCAGCTTTGCTGCTTGCATCGTGGTGAAGAATTATCCTGCCAGGATTAAAGCTATGCATGTTTATGCACAGTCTGCCAGGACTGCCTAGGAATGAGTATTCTGGCTCTGTGGAGTTTTGTTACTGGTGACCTATATAAAGTGTGTCAGACCAGAATGTCTTACGTCTGTGCGCTGAGCTAATTGCCTGCATCTCCTTCACGACAAGTTTGTAGGGTAAGTGGAGGCTGCTTTACTTGGTGTTGACAACGTGATGATTTTGCAGTTAAGCCTGTTCCTCTTCCAGTTTGATGCCTGCAGAAGCAATGCATAAAACAAAAGATTTCTGATGAACACCACCTCTGCTCATAAATGGAGTCCTGCCTGGTGGGCTGTGAGAGTGTGTAAATATGGTAGCCCTGTGGAGGAAGGAGAGAAGTAAGGGGGATCCATGCAGCACTGAGAAAATTGAAATGCAGGGGCAGCAGATCAGGCTTATCTGCTTCAGGGAGTTCCTTATCCCATTGGTAATTGCTATTTCTGCTTTCTTGATCAAATGTTCTTTAGCACTTAAGTGCGGTTCAGTGCCACTGTCTTAGTACCTGCTCCTCTTGCAATTGTCTTACTGGGCAATCTAAAAGCCTGATTTAGGAGAGGATGTGCTAGCCTAATATTGTGGCACTGAGGCCATTAGATGTGTGGCTAACCTGCTGGAGTTCACATGACCTCCTGTAGCGGTCATGGGGTAAAATGCCCTTGACTGCTGAGTGCAGTGCTTGTTTGCTGAAGAAAGAAGAGAGTGCTGTGCACTGCTGAAAATTCAAAGAATTTGTTGTCTTTGCTTCTTTTGCTGAAGTTTGAGATGGGTTGTGATGCCACTGCAATGTGGTAGAGCAGAAAAAGAAGGTACTAGCAGCGACCACTGGTGTGACAGACCCTTCCTTCCTGTTTGTGAATTCACAGTTACTGGAGAGCGAGATAATTGATTTTGGTTTGAACATGGGTTGTGCAGTGTATTCTGTGTCACTGAGAAGTTCTCTATCCCATTATTTGCGGGACTTTTGAGTGGGTTACTTCACTGTTGCTTATAGGGCTTACAATAAAAGAATTTTTTGGTGGACTGCTGCTCTAAAGCAGAACATAGTGCCAGAAGCTGTGGGTAGACAAAAGGTGACTGGGAACAAGTGAAGAAAAACTGACTATTGAGACAGCTTCATGAGGGACCCATTTTTTCACTTGGTGTTTTCACATAAAGATTGGAGATTGAGCCTAGTGCTATTGTCTTTGGGAATGTTACCAGTTGTGGTGTTTTGTAGAAGAACACTGTAGATATATAAGTGACCACCATAATCTTAAAATGTATTAATTTGTTTTGTGGCATAAACTGTGGTTGGCTGTGTAAGCAGATGGCCACAGCTGCATTGCTGTCTGCAAGCTGCGAGGACTCTGGTGTGTTGGGAGGTTGCTACAAATGCAAGGAAATGTTGATGTCTTAAGTAAAAGTGCTTATACCAGCATCCATCAAAAAACGTCTGAGCAAGGAGCATCCAGTGCTTGCTTGTGTGTTGTCACTGCTGCATTTGCTGGTGCTGTGGCGATGGTTCTGACTGCTCGCTTTAGAAACGCAACGTGCTGGGACAGCTCTTGCATGGAATGAACTGTCCTTGTCCTGGAGAAGAAGCTGTTGCCATGCTGCTCAGTGCCACTGCTGCTTAACTGCACATCTCGGTACACCCATTTCTTTATCATAGTCTGATGGTAGTTCTAATTGCTCCTGGAAAACTTCAGCTTCCGTAAACTTCCTTCCTTTTTCTCTCTTCAGTGCATTTTCTCTTTCCCTCCATGTCTCTTCCTTTCTTTTACTTCACTGGTTAGATTCCTATGATTCCTGTTGCTATCAGCAGGCACCTAAAGCCTTCATTACAATGGCAAAGGTGTACTAATGGTATTATTTCAAACCACCTTTAGATGCAAGGCAGCAAGTACCATGTATTTCTAGTTTCCTAGATGGGGAGACATGGTGGGGTGGCTTTTAAAGAAGAACATAGGCTAGCTAGTTAACTAGCAATCTGAATCTATGCCGTGGTGCTTTTGCTGGGAGGCTGCTGGAGACCCTCAGTGCTTCCCGTGACCTTTACTCAGGTGCAGAGGCTGGGCTGCTCCCAGTTGAGATGTCTCCAGGCACATCCTCTTACCTCCCAATTCCTTGGTGCTGGAATGGAAAAGTAGGTCTTCCTGTGCAGAGAGATCTGGCTGCCCCAGCTGCATGCAGCTCCGTGGAGCTGATGCCAAACCCCTTTTCCCACTTGGTTTTATTTTCTTTCAGATGCTTCTCAGCTTCACGGCAAAGGGTCCAATGCACAGCAGCGCAAGTTGTGACGTCTGCAAGGAGGGGAGCTAGAACACACATAGGATAAAACCAAGAGGAACAGGTCATAAACTTTGGATACTGGCTGTGTCTTTTTTTGTTGTTGGGTTTTTTTTTTTCCTCACGACAACTGGAGAGACTGAACTGCAATGAGGAGCTCATTGGTGCATTTGCTCAGAGGGTTTTGGAGCTAAGCCCCACACAAAGGGCCGCCTTGAGACATGCCCTAAAGAGAAGCATTTTGTAGCACTGTTTTATTGCTGCTGCCCTTCACGCATTCCTTGGCACTGGCTGGAGCTAGAACTCGCAGGGAGACTTGGGTGGCTTGGCTTTCTTGCAGTGGATTCCCACCTGCCTGTGTCTGTATCTGCCAAGTACCTCCAAGTCCACTTACCTCCTTGGTCTCCCAGTGGAGGGTATGAAAGGTGCTTCTTTCTTCTGCTTTGGATTTACTTGGATAATTCTAGCACCGCCAGTGCTTTCTGAAGACATTTGATTAACTTTTCGATTGTACTATAAAACTGTGCTACAGTTAATTGGAGGACTTAACATTTCCTGTGTGGTGAATCTAACGAACCACCTCATATTCCCCTCTGGTGGAGAAGGAAGACTCTTTAGAGAGACATTTTTAGATGCAGTCATTGACTTTGAGAACTCTACTTCTTTTGGGTTTTGGATTTTTTTCCTCCTGCTCACTTTTATCCTCATTACCATTGAATGCATTGGATTGAATGGGACACTTCTCAGCATGTTACATGTATAGGAAGACATAATTCCAGTGCCTTTTATGGTGGAGCAAGAATGGACTAGTGACACACATTTCAGCCCTATTTTGTGTGCTCCTCAACCCTTTTATAATCATTCTGTATTTAAAATGTATTCTGTTTTATTTAATAGAGCTTTTTATGGTTGCACATCAAAAAAAAAAAAGCTGCACTGTCTGGACTTCAGTGGTGTCTTGGTGACTGCGAACACAGTACCAAATCCAGCAAGAGCACCAGTTCTTATCCGAGTTTGTGCAAGCGGGTTCCAGACCCTCCCCTAAAGCCATTCTTTCCTAAGGTTGACAGTTATGATCTGTTTGGTGGGCAGAGGGAATGATCTAGATTAACCAAGGTCACTACCAGTCAAATGAATTCCAGAGAATAATCTTGCTCTCCTCGATGATTTCTGCACTAGGATCATGTGCTTGTCACAGCTGCAGGAATGGGGACCATCTAGAATTGGGGTGTGTCTTTTTAATTTTTTAACCCTTAGACCTAAATACTTCTCCTGAGCACGCCCTTTCAATCTGTGTGTAGCTAAGGGCAGGCTGTGGTTCCAACTGAGCGTTATGGGTTTTGATTTTCTGTTCTTCCCCCAGCCTGCCTTTTCTCAGGCCCCCACAGCCACATCTGAACCGTGCAGTAGTAGCACTGATCTGCATAGACTTTACTGGTATTTCAAGCAAAAGCTTGCAGCCGTCCTTCTTGAGCTTTGGGGAAGGATCCTGACACTGAGTATACCAGCAAATATCTGCTTTAGTTTTCCCCATTTTTGGTAAGATCCAAGATGGACTGTTTTCAATTTGAGCTGATAAATAATTTCCCAAGATCAGTGCATTGTTTATATTTAAAAAAAAAAAGCAAAAAAAAAAAGCAGCTCAGATTTAAAATTTCTTTACAGAAAATACCTAGGTTGTAGCAAAAGAGCCAAAGACAGAACTTGTGTTATTAAAACTAAGCACAGCAGTTATGGATGGACTCTGAGCAGTGGATGTCGCATGGTTCCTGTTGAAGGCCTAATCCCGAGAGGTACTTTGCACCTTCAACTTCCCATGGTAGCTGAAAGAGCGTTCAAACACCTGGCAGGATAGGGACTCTCAGCGAGTGACTCGAGGTACTGGTTCTACTCCCTCTCTTTGCTTTCACTTGAATGCTGCTGCTGGGAAGCACCTGTGTGTGTGTCCAGAGCAGAATGCCCTCCTTCTAGGAATTTAGCGAAGCCTCTTGCCTCAGGGAAATGTTTATTTGGTGGAAATTCTGTGGGATATTTTTTTCTTTACATGCTATAATGAATGAGTGAATGGTATGGAGCAGAGTCACAGCAAGGCAGAACCACGCAGAGACCCAACAGCTGATGGAGAGCCAGGAGTCTGGCATCTCTGCCTTGATGAGGCAACTTGCAGCGCTTTCGTGACGGTGTGGGGAGGCGAGGCTCCCATGGCACTTACTTAGTATGGCAGTTCCTTTCAGGTGTAAGAGCTGCGGTTTACTATTATTTTTTTTTTTTTGGTGTGTGTTGGGACTGTCTTGCTGAAGATAGTGGGGGTGGTATGAAAACTGTTAATCTTGTACAGAACAACTGAATAAATTGTTTCAAAGTTTCCAAAATGCTTTTTTCCATCTCCTTACCTCTAGTTTCATGACTTTGTTTTCAAGAATTGTCTTTCAGCTTAGATGATCACCTCTTGATCATCTTGTTTCTTGAGCGAGTAATGAATTATTTACTGTTTTAACTAAAGTCTCTTACATGGTAAGGAAATTACAGCTCTGTTTCTAGCCATTGTGGTCATAGGACTGCATGTTCTTATTCGATGTGCTGCTGCTTGAAGTTGACATCTGGAAAGAATGTGTGGGGTTTGGACCCTGGAGCACTGGTGTGATCCTGCGTGATCTTTCATTTACAAAGGTAAAATAATGGTATTGATCCCCAAAGCCAGGATGGATGCGGAGTGAATGCTTGTGGCTGCTTTTGTTGATGGCAGAAGTTTACTGGGGTTCAGGTATTAGCTGAAATTTGGGAAAAAGGAAACAAATGTGCTCTAGACGTGGAAGCCCCTGGTACCATCCCAGTGTAATTCCCTGTTTTCCTGCAGCTGCAGTCCCATTTGTTAGTGCAGTTCACTCCCATCTAATGCTGCTAATTAGTCCCAGCTCTAATGCTGCTCCAGCAATTGCCCTCTTGGAAAAGAGTCACCAGCTAAAATGAACAGTCTTATTTTTTTAACTTTGACTCTGAAATGGCATCTTTCTGTAAAGCCAAAGATGAAGAGACTGCTGTAATTAATAAAGAAAAAACAACTTCTGATTGGAACCACTGCATTTTTATTTTGTACTATAAATAGAATTCCCCTCTATTTCCCATTCCCTTACACAAGTAAATGAAACATGTAGCTGCATGTAACTCCATCCAGTAAAATACCAGCACAAACGGCTTTTAACCTTGAGGTAAGCTAACTGTGTTTTGAAGGCACTCTGCGTTTGGTTACAGTTGCATGCTTTACACTACCCTCTTGTGTCTGGCAATATGGCCATCTCTTCACGTACTTCTTGGTGACCTCTGTGGTGTATGAATGCTCCTCCTGGATCTATGGCTGATGCCATGAAATTACATTTGCTTCACTCTTCTCCAGCAGCATAGGCACGTAGGTGAACAAAATGATGGTGTTTAGGTATTACGTGGTGATACTGAATTGAGATGTGTAGCACACCTTTGTTTTTACAGAGCTGATTTTCTCAGAGTACGATCCCATCATTTAGTCAGTTGTCCACGATGAAACTGTCTGGCTTACCAACATGCAGCTGACGTAATCAGCTCCTGCTGGTCACCTTGGAGTCATCTTGACCTTCAGGCTCTCTAATGACTGCTGTGTACAGCTTTTTATGCGACTACGTGAGTACATGTGGAGGAAACTGCAGGTTCTACTGAGTCTTTGGACTTCAGGTACTTCACTGTCCTACGGCTTTTTGTCTTGATTTTTGTTAGGTTGAGTTATTAGGTAGGGATGAAGAGGGGGAGAAGTTTTTGCTGTAGTCCTGACAAATGTGTTTTCCACTACTGGTGGTGCTTTTCTGCAGTGTATGGACAGCAAGCAGTGTGGCTTCATAGCGTGGCTAGGGCAGAGGCTCTAGCATTCTGGAAGATGCAGAGGAGGGCAAGGATTTGCAGTGTTCTGATAGTCTAACAAGTGGCGCAGCTCTGACTAGCTGCTCTTAAGAAAAGTTTCTAAAGTGGAGGGAGTGCTGTGTAATTGCTTCCGGACACCAAGACTGCCAGCTCCTGGATCGACATCTCCTTGTTGAGGTAACTGTTGTACTGAGCCATGGTTAGCCTTCCACTCTTCAAGGCATCCTCAATTGAGAACTCTCTACCAGACTTTCTGTCGAGGATCATAGATGATTCCCCATTGGGACCCTTTATTGAGATCTCCTCCCAGTCACATTCCTGACTCTTCAGTTTGACAAACAAGCTCCATTCAATGAGGCCAAGCACATGAGCTTCTTCTGGAGACATTTCTTTTCCTGTATCGGGGTCAATGACCACAATGGAGCGCCTCAGGTGGTTCTCTCTTTGTTCCCTCTTGATAGCCACTGTCTTGAGGCGATTCTGGAGTTGCTCGATCTCTGCATCTTTTTCTCTGGATAACTGCTTCAGATCATCTAACTCTCTTTCCAAAGCTTGGAATCTGGAGTCCAGGTTTATTCCACTGTCCACATGTGTCATGTTTCTCAAATCCCGAGCTTCTGTTGCTGTGAGTTCAATCTCTGACTGCAGTCTCCTTGTTTCCATCAGCAGGTTCTGCTTCTCAAGGTGTAGTTTGTGGTTTTCCTCCCTTAATAAGTCTAGCTCCTTTGAGGACTTGGAGTTGTTGAATTCCACCTCGGACAGCCTGGTTTCGAGGCGGTTGATATCTGCATCTAGCTCCCTCTTACGCCTACTTTCTTCTTCCAGATTGCTCTTCAGCTTTTGAATCTCATACTCCGTGTCTCCTTTGTCCACTTGGACGCTCTCTGAAAAGACCACTTTCTCTTTGACCTCCATCTTCTCCAAAGAAAGGAGCTTCTTTCTCAGGGCTTCTAGTTCAGTTTGCAAGACTTGTCTCCGGTGCTTCTCTTCTTCTAGCTCCAGCTTGAGGAGGGAGTGCTCCTTCTCTTGCTGGGGATCTTGCTGAAGGATCACTTTCTGTTTCACAGTCACTCGTTCTGTTGTCTCCCTCTCCTGTTCTTCCAACTCATTCAATCTAATCTTCAGCCTCTGCACCTCCAGTTCAGCCTCTCTGCGGGCCTGTCTCTCTTTCTCAAGTTCTTCTAGCTGATGCTCTAGCTCAGACCGCCTCCTCTGCAGCTTGCGGAGTTCTTCACGGAGGCAATCAATTTGCTTCAGCTCACTCTCAATGCTCTGAGAGAAGGAGTTGACTTCAGCTTTCAAGGCAGGATCTTGCTCGTACTTCACTACTTCCTGTTGGACCACTTTCTCCTTCACCTGGGAAAGTTCTTCCTCCTTCTGTCTTACTTTCTCTTCTTGGAGTAGCCTCTCCCTCTCGAGGTCAATGTGTTTCATCTGTTCATCTGCTAGCTGCACTCTCAGAGACTCTACCTCCTCTCTAGTCTTGGGGTCTTCCCGAAACTGCAGAATTTCTTGAACAACTTCCTTTGTATGCACTTGAGGTTTGGTATCTTTCAAAGCTTGTATCTCTTGTTTCAGCTGGTAGATCTCAAGGTCAGCTCTTTCAATTGCTCCTGTCCTCTCTATGATTTCCTCCCGGAGTTGCTGTAGCTCCTTTTCGGTTTCTGGATCATTCTTGTACTTAATGACCTCCTTAATGACTTCTTTGACTTCTACCAGTGGCCCTCTGTTCCTCAGAGCAGCCAACTCATTCTGGCAGCTCTTCAACTGTTCATCACCACCTCGGTGTCTCCTCTCCTGCTCTACCAGCTCCAAACGAAGGTTGGCAACTTCATTTTCAGCCTTGGGATCTGGGCGCACAATCTCACGCACTTTCTCCTGGACAACCACCTTGGCGTTCTCTTCCTCCAGCAGCTGGATCTTCCTGAGTAGCTCAGCCTTTTCCCGCTCATTGGAACGACCCTTGGACTTCTCATCTTCATACTGGCGCCGGAGCTCATTCACCTCTCTCTGAATGGCTAAGTCTTTCTCTACCTTCAGCACCTCCTTGACGGTAATTTTGCCTTCGGCGATGGCCCGTTCCTTCTCAAGACGTTTGAGCTTGTCCTGGAGGAAACTGAGCTCTTCCTCATGCTTCTGCCGAAGGGCGCTCTCCCTCTGTTTGTTCTCTTGCAACATCCGGAATTCCATCTCCAGCTGGGGATCATTCTGCAGCTTCAGTACCTCCTTCTCTGTTACCTTCTCCTGCTCTTTGTTCTTCTCACTGGACAGCACAGCGATTTGTTGGTGTAACAGGATAACTTCGTTCTCTCTGGTTCCTTCTTGCCTCCTGAGCTCTTCCAATTCTTCTTTGAGCTTCAGGATTTCATCAGCTTGAGCCTTATCTTGTTCAATACGTAGTACCTCTTTCACTATATACTCCTGCCCTCCTTCCCTCTTCTCATGCTCCAAAACGCGCAGCCTGATTTTAAGAGCCTCCAGCTCATCCTGGAGCACCTGGTTCTTGTGGTGCTCTTCTGCTAGGCTTTGCTGCAGTTTGTGGAAGCTCTCCTCCAGCTGAGGGTCAGGCACTTTCTTCAGCAGTTCTTTCTTCACAACAGTTTCTTGGGGCTTCTGGTTTTGCAGCTGGACAATGTTGTTCTGAATGGCTTTGATCTCCGCTTCTAGCTGTTGCCGACGCTGAGTCTCATCCTCAAGCTCCTTCTTCAACTTCCAGACTTCTTCCACGGGCCTTGCAGATTTTTTGGTCTGGACAGTGTCTTGTGTCACTTGAACCTCTGGTTGCTGTTGTTAAGAAAAGAATGTGTAGTCAAAAAAACCCAAATAGGCATACTTTTGGTGCATATTTTCAGTGCCTCCCGTGACAAAACGACAGGAGGATGTTAAGCTTGGTTAATGGAGGTTGCCTGTTGCAGATGCTGAACAGGGGAGGGGATATTTGCAAACAGGCGGCTCTGGAACTGCTCTGTGGATTCCCAGTGTGAGAAATGCTTTCTGCAATGGCTGTTGCTGTCAGAACAAAGCTTTTAGCCATGAGGGACACTAATTCTAGCATGGGCTTGGGAAGAGACATGTTAAAAATGATGTGGAGCTTCCTTGGAGGAGTGAGAGGTGGGACTGGGAAACAGAGGAGTCGTCTATCTGATTTAAGTGTCTGCTGATGATTGATTTTTGGGGACATGAAACACTAGCTAGATTTGTTTCCAGTTCAACTTATAATAGCAAAGGCACACATGTATATTATTTACACGACTGTCCTTTTGGTATCACATTCCTCCTGGTGATCACTTACCTGCCGCAGGAGGCTCTGAGCAAACTCCAGATTCTGCAGCCTCTGTTTGTTCACAGCATTTGCTTCAGTGAACTTGGCCGCCAGAACAGCTTCCTACAGAACAAAAACACACTGAGAAAAGGTGGTGGAACCAGGGATGCTTGGTCAAGACTTGCTGAATAGAAACAATGGCCAGGCCCTAAAGAAGTAACCTTGGGTGCTCTTCTGAAAGCCTTCTACAGCGGTGATCTGCCAAGCTTTGGAGGAGGAAGAGTGATTCTCATGCACACACACACTCATGGTCCTACTGTATGTTTCCTACTCAAGAGGTGCAAAAAGAGATGCAGACGAGGAAGAGCCGTTGGACACTTCTGCCTGCCTCAATAGGCAGAATGAGTTTGAGGCAGGCAGCAAACAGATCTGGATAAATAAGTAGCTTGTGGCCTTCTCTCGCTGTAAGTATTTCTATCTAGCACACGGTCTTTGGTGAAATCACACTCTCTGAAAGTCTGGAGAGGGGAAAAACTTTCAGGTTTTTTGGCTTTTCTCCCCCCCTTTCCCCTTTCAGAAAGTGCTAAAGGCAGCATTTTCTCTCTCTCATTCTGGCCAGCCCAGCCCCCCAAAATTGATGGGTGATCAAAAGAATGATGGAAAAGTCCCTTCTTCCCCTGATTCTCTGCCCCCTCCACAGTCCCCTCTGAGACCAAGGTCACTGACAGTAAATCTTAACTGTCTGCAAAATCCCTGTTGGTCCCCTAAGCTTTCATCTGCTTTAGCTCTCTGTAGGCCACCTCTTACTTACCTCCTCTTTCACTTTTGCAGCTGGAGACTGGAACCTGGGCTTCTTGCTCATGTACCCGTTCCGGCTGTTCTCTAGGTCGAGGATGGACCGTAGCTTTTCTGCTTCCAACTCATAGTCCTGTGGTAAGAAGTTCCCAGGAGGAAAGTGAGATTAGTAGGTCCCCTTCATGCACAGATCCCTCCTAAACTGGCTTTAATGACTTGTACCCTTGACCTGTGTGTTAGGCGAGCTGCTGAGGATGGTGGGGCATGGAGCACTGTTGGCAGGACCTCCCAGCAGGTTCTGAGTCGGGTACTGCCCTGAGACCATAACAGCACAGCTGCAGGCATGTGCTGACCTTCCAGTTACCTTACTGATGCTGGGCTTGGAAGGGAAAACCCTCCTTTCACAGACAATAACATCTGAGCCAGTTGCCATGCTAATGGCCATGTGATGTCAACATCAGAGCAGATACAACCTGGTTTTAGCTCATCAGTTGACTGAGCAAGGACACTAGGCTTTCTTTAGGTGGCTCCTTGTAGGATGTAGGTGATTCTGCCCCTCTACTCTGATCTGGTGAGATCCCCCCTGCAGTAGTGTCCAGCTCTGGAGCCTCAGCACAGGAAAGATATGGACCTGTTTGAGCGGGGCCAGAGAAGGCCACCAAGACGATCCAAGTGCTGGAGAACCTCTGCTGTGAGGACAGGCTGAGAGAGTTGGGATTATCCAGCCTGGAGCAGGCTCTGGGGAGAGCTCATTGTGGCCTTCAATGGCCATGCCTTAAAGGGGCCTTATAAGAAAGATGAGGAGGGACTTCTTAGCAGGGCCTGTTGTGATAGGACAAGGGGTAATGGTTTTAAACTAAAAGAGGGAAGATTCAAAGTAGACAGAAGGAAGAAATTTTTTACCCTGAGGATGGTGAAACAGTGGCCCAGGTTGCCCAAAGAGGTGGTAGATGCCCCATCCCTGGAAACATTCAAGATCAAGTTGGACAGGGCTCTGAGCAACCTGGTCTAGTTGAAGGTGTCCCTGCTCATGGCAGGGGGCTGGAATAGATGGCCTTTAAAGGTCCCTTCCAACCCAAACCATTCTATGATTCTATGTTAAAGTTCTCCCACCAGCAGAGTTGCTGTCCTTACCTTCACTGCCTGCTGGTATTGCTGAGCTGTGGCAGAGACCTTCTGCACCTCCTGTTCCTTGCTTGCAATGTCACTGAGGAGCGCCTGGCATGCACAGAGATACATGTCAAAGGGAACACAAAATCCAAAAGCATTGTTCAGCCTTTGCGAGGGTTGCCATTAAAATTACAGCACTGAGAATAACAATCTTCTCCAGCTGCCCTGCTATGTGTAAACAAGGCACAGGTAGGACAGTGGGACCTTATAGTGTAAAATATAAATAAAGCCAATAAGTCTTTATATTTATCTATTTTATGTTCAGGAGCTATCTGAACTCTATTCCTTATCTTTGAGCGTTGTTCCTTCTCCTCTCCCCATGGAGCCCAGGGCACTCTCAGAAAGAATTACCACTTGGTTCTTCAACTTCATTTCCACTTGCTGGATGTTGTCGGTTTCCTGTGGCTCATAGTTAGGTATGTTGCACAGGAATTGGTTGACTTTGTCGTAGTTGGTGCGGTAGTTGGAATAGGCACTTTTCGCTTTCTGCAGGGTCTGTGTCCTGTGGGGGAAATCAGCTCAGCTTCAGTACTATTGCACCTATTTTGTCTTCTGCAAACAACTCTTAACCCGTCCCTGCTTCCCCTGCTCCCTAAAGACACAGATTTGAGCCAGAGGTGTTCTCTTGCCAAAGTCCCCATCTCTATTGCAAGAGGACTTAATCGTAAAGGCTGCCCAGATCTACCCAGCCAGTGCATGCCAGGAACCTCTCTCTCTTCCTCCTTAGCCCTCCCTGGAAGCCCTTCTGTGTCTGCTTGTGCCCATGAGGAGCAGCTGAGGGAACTGGGGTTGTTCAGCCTGGAGAAAAGGAGGCTGAGGGGAGACCTTATCACTCTCTACAACTACCTGAAAGGAGGTTGTAGCAAGGGGGTGGTCAATCTCTTCTCCCAAGTAACAAGTGATAGGACAAGAGGAAATGGTCTCAAGTTGTGCCAGGGGAGGTTAGATTGGATATTAGGAACAATTTCTTCACCGAAAGGGTTATCAAGCATTGGAACAGGTTGCCCAGGGAAGTGGTGGAATCGCCATCCCTGGAGGTATTTAAAAGCTGGGTAGACATGCTGAGGGACATGGTTTAGTGGTGGTTTTGGCAGTGTTAGGTTGACGGTTGGACTCGATGATCTTAAAGGTCTCTTCCAACCTAGGTGATTCTATGATGGTGTTACGCCTCCTCTAGATTCAGTGTAGTTCCAACTCCACGGAAGATATCCCGGCTCTCCAGGCTGGTCCAGTCCTAGCTAGATCCTGTCCTCTGTCTTACCTGTGGTCGATTTGCTTGCTGAGGTTGGTGAAGCGCTGGTTGAGTTTGTAGAGCTCAGCTTCTTGCCGTTCGATGTCAGGGCAGTGCTCCTGGAACTTGCTGGCCAGGGTGTTGGAGCACGTCTTTGTCCTTAGCAAGTTTTGTTCTGCTTCATTGAGCAGGAACCTTTTGGACTGGAGCTCGGTGCCCATGGCCTGTGGAAAAAACAGGAGAGAGGGATTCTCTAGGGTTGCACACATGCCAGTCTTTTGTCACTGTTCCCCATCAACTCCAGCAACTGCACTCGAGCTACAGAGGATGGTAAGGAACAGCTGAGCTGCAGTAGTGCTACAAGTTAGGGAGAAAAGCAAGTTAGAGGCTTGCATTGTAAGAAGAGCCATCTGGTAAACCTGGTGGGGAGAAAAGCTAGCTCTTGCTCCCTTCTCTACCTGTTAATCTTTAAAACCAAGCATACTGTGTGCAAAATATTTGGTGCTCCTCATGCAAGCCTTAAACTCTGTTCCTGCCAGTGCAACAACTCCAGAAGGAGCTGCGAAAGCTTTTGCATGCTAGTCTGAACTTGAGAACTTGATGGAAAAGCTGAAGAAGGACAGAAAACTCTGACCGAGCCAGTTCTTGGCCTTTCTAGAAGGACTGCCAGGTAGCTTTTCCTAGCAGTAATTGTTCTCAAAGCCTTGCTAGGTCCATCTCTTTCAAGTATCAGGCCTCTGTGTTGCATTTTCCAGACCATTTTATGCTTCACTTCTCCATCAGTCCTTTCATCAAATCACAAGTATTCAACTGATATTTGATTTCTGGCTTGGGGATGGGAACGGTTTGCATTTAAAGTAGGTGGGGATCAGTGCACTTAACATGGGGTCTCATCTCCAGCTGGGCAGGCCATCCCTTTGCCAACTGATTCAAGCTTGTGAGTTGAGCAGCAATTACCCCAGCTTTTGGAAAGGGGTTTTGTATGTGGAGCACATCAATAGGGTAGAGAACCAGCTGGAGACAACACTCACCAGCAGCTCTTCTTTCTTGCGGTCTACCACCCGCAAATCCTCTGGTACCGTGTCATCTATGACCAGTTTGTTCTCATATGTAGACAGCAGGTCTCGGCCTTGTTGGAGGCTCCTCTCGAGGTGCGTGGCCACCTCAACTCTGTATGAACACAAGAGGAAAGGTGTTTAAGCATGCCTGCACCTATCTCCTGCAGAATCCTACATTATACCAAGGCTCAAGCAATGACTTACTTCTCTTGGGCAGCGCTCAGCAGCTGGACCACGCGGTCGTACTTCTTGTTGGTATTCTCCACTTTGTTCTTCACCAAGGTAGCGCTGCCAGTGTTCGGCACAGACTCGATGAAGACCTCACACTCCTGGATCTTCCTCATTTTCTCAGGTTCAATGCAACGGACCTCATTGGTGATGTTCTGCAGTAGGAATAAAGCCTTTATAGCAACTGAACTAGGACCTTGTCACTACAAAGAAGCTGACCTTTGGCTGTCCAGTGTGAGAAGGGAGATCAGGGCTGAGGGCTTGTGTTTGATGGCAGGTGCCTTTCAGCACTGTAGGGGACGAAAGGATATTTTCTGTTGACTTGTATCTCTTCTAGGGCAGGCAAGCTAGCCCCTCGCAAGGGAAGTCTGGCTGGGGAGTGGTTCCCACCAGCTCTAGCTCTGTCAGAAATGTGCTGGACTCATCTGCACTGTTGGGCTCTGCCGCCTGACGGATGAATTATTGCCTGGACATCAAAGCGCTGCAGGCAATTGGAGTAATTTGCTTTCAGTTGTGGTGGCACTTGGATTTTGACACAGCCCTCAGCAGATGATGTAACCAGGACCTGAACTTCCTCCTAAACCAAGGGAGGTTTGTGGCATGGAGCCTGGCTTAATTAGCGGTCTGAAGGAAAGGAAAAGAGCAGGATGCTACCAGCACCAGAGCCTAGTGGGGCAGGTCCACAAGGAGAAACGGTGCCCTAGACCATAAGTGTTTTCCTGTTCCTTTTTGAGCTGGCAATAATGGTGGCAAAGTTAATGTCCCTGCTGTGCTCAGAATATGGGCAGGATCAAAACTTGGGGGCTCCCCTCTCTGCAGCCATCACCTTTTCCCTGTTCAACCTTCCTGTGACCGAGCTGGGCCAAGAGCAGAGGAAAGGTTTTGGCTTCTGAGGCTGCTCAAAGGGCTGCTCCCCATCTCCACTGGAAACAGCAGCCAGCTGTAAGCATTGCTCCATGCCCGCATGCTCCTGGGCTCAGGGAGCGCATACAGCACCTGGTGTACCGAGGACCATCCTGGAGATACCCTGGGAAGCACGGTCCCTGGACAGCAGTGTCTGTCTGCTTCCACAGCCCCATACCTTCAGGTCCTTGGAGCGCTCGGTGCTGTCCTGCACAGCCCGACTCTGCTCCAGCGGTGGACGGAGGTTTGCTGTTATTGCTTTCTCCTGCTTGTCCAGGTCACTGTTCAGTTTCTCCAGCCCTGCCAGAAGCTGGCGCCCCCGAACCGATGCAGCATCTGGATAATGAGGAGGGACCAGGTTAAAGCCAGTTGGAAGCCAGGTATAGGCTCAGTCTCACTGGTGAGTGCAAAACCTGCATCCCCCTCTGCTCCCCGAGCCCTGCCTGCTGTGACTGCAGCCTGGCTGCTCTGCCCCTGCACGCATCCCAACACTGTAGTCCCCAGGACCCTTAGGAGATTGGAAGCTCTTGGTGATGTCCCCCTTAAGGTGGGCCACCACCTAAATTCAAGGCTACAGCAGCCTCTTTGTGCCTGGGAAGGAGCAAGCCCAAAGCTGCCCTTCCAGAGCCGCACCTCCAATGCTGTCTGCCTTCAGCCCCTCATAGCGCTGCTGGAGGACATTCTTGCAGTTGGCCGTCTTCTCCTTCACAGTCATGTAGTGATTGGCAATTCTGCAAAACACGACAGCGTGGGCATGAGGTCAGAGTCGGGCCCTTGGCCCATCCATCACCCTGTCACCCCTCCCAGCACTGCTCTAGGAAGGAGGTGCAGCTCTGGAGGGGCTTGTGGAACCTGGCCCCTCACAGCAGCCATGAAGCAAGTAGGGGAGAGGCACCTTCACCCCCTCTTGGCAAAGGGATGGAGCAGTGTCTTCACCAGTAGGGTGAGAGCAGGGGAGAGGCAGCAAAGGCAGGTACCTGCCCTGCTGGGGGGAGAGATAGGCAGCTCTCCCCACTGTAATAACCCTCTAGAGGAGGAGAGACCTGGATGGCTCTGAGCTGGCCCCACTTTGCCAGGTGGGATCTTGCGTGCAAGCAGGAGGGTGCAGGACTCCCTCCTGGAGGAAGCCTGAGGCTTCGAGCAGGCACGGCTTTGCTGCAGGAATCGGGGCAGGAGCCCCCCGGTCAGTGCTGCCAGACCAGGGGATGCAGCACTGGTGGGGTGGCCTGGGGCTGGTGAAGGCAAGGGCAAAGGCTGCCGGGGCGGAAGGCTGGGGGGGGCACATACTGGTCCGCCAGTGCTATTGCTTCTGCGTCAGGTGGGGGGATCATGAAGCAGACCCCTGGGGCGCTGATCTTGTCTCCTGAGCTGTCTGCCACTTCCCAAATGTCTCCGCTGTTCTTCTGCAGGGTGTAGTGGGCTCCTCGGCTTATCTGGCCCTGGGGGACAGGAACCAGTCACAGCAGCAGGTCAGGAAATGCCACCTGCCCTACTCCATGCCGGCAGCCCCGGGGAGCCATGCTTGCAGGGCGGCAGGACTGGCATAAACCCCCATCCCTTCTCTTGGCACCCTCTCGCTTCTCCAAGTGTCTGCCGCTTGCAGAAATCTCATGTGCCTGTTCCTCCCTCCCCTGAGCCTCCAGGTATGAAGCCATGCCTCCTCTTGCAACAGCCATGGCAAGCAAATTCTAGTGGGAATGAGAAGGCGTTTCCAAGGCTGTGCTGTGGCTTTCCTTTTTGGAGAGGCAGGCAGCTGAGTCAGCCAGAGCTGCTTGCTCCTTTCCAGGCCCCTGCTGCTCCCGTGGTGTATGCCGGCTTTGCTGTCCCATCCCTTTGATCAACTATTCAGTCCTGCAAAGACTGATATCCTGATGGTGGGGATGCAGATGTGCCCTCCGATACTGTGATGGTGGGGTGAGTTTCTTGGATCAGAAACATGCCTGGACATCTCCACCATCCCAGCGCAGGGAGCATGGGAACGTGAAAGAGCCAGGCTGTTGCAACCTCCTGAAGGGTGTGTGATAGGCACGCTATCTGCAGGGCGGACAGAGGCTGCATTTCCCCAGGACCCCTCCTGCACTGCTCCTCCTGAGCTGCCAAACCTGCTTTCCCACCAGGGTGAGCATGACCTTCGCCTGGTCCCCGCTGCAGGAGACATCGCCATTTGGGCACTGGCAAGAACTGCTCCTTTCCCAGGTGCCTCTTCCTTCCCCAGTGCCTCCCGCGGAGATGGTTGCCAGCAGCACCTCAGTATTGCTCATGGGACGAGGGAGATGTTACCTGCTCGTTTTCATACTCGCAGAGAGCCTCCACGGGGATGGGGTGCAGTGGCATCTCACGGCGGTACCGCAGGGGAAGGACACGCTGACTGCGCTCCTCCAGGGACTTTACCACCACCTCGTACTTGTCCAAGGCCTTCTCCTGGTCCTAGCACAGGGTAACGACCAAAACCAGTAGGGAAACATGGGAAGAACAAGCTCCTGAGCTCTGCCAGCTGGGGAAGGGCTGGGGAGGAGCTCGTACCAATGCTGCCAGGACACAGACTGTGGCTTCTCTTTTGCTTATGCTAGTGAAAATGGCTCCTGGGTCCTGCTCTGCAGGCATTGTGTTCCTACACCAAGTGTTCCTGCACTCTCCTGCCTACTTTTGCAGCCAGGCTGAGGACTGGGACTGTGCCCGTGAGTTGCCATGCCTTGGCACTAGCCACCGGGCAGTAACAGGCATTCCCTGGCTGCATGTTGATGGATAGCCCTGTTCCCAGCTATTAGCTCTAATTAGGATTGCCCGAAAAAGCTCTCCATCGGTTGCTCTATTTCTAGCTGTGCAGGTGGGTATCTCACAATGTTGCATGGGATGGAGCACACAAGAGGAGAGGGACAGCTCTTGGGAAGAGCTATCAGCTGTCCCAGGACACGTGTATTATCTGGGCCTGCTGCAGCATGCTTGGGCTTGGGCTGGGCCAGCGGCTCGGCTCAGCACAGCCCTTCCTGAGTGGGCGGTCTCGCATCCTGGCTCTAGGCCGCACAGCGAGTTCCACAACCTCCTCTGGCAGCAGGTCTAATTATGCTCCCACCCTTAATGAGTGCTAACTCAATGAGAGAACAAATAAAAACCAGCCCAGTGAGCAATTACGTTGCTATGGGAGAGGCACTCTCTAGCTAGAGGGGAAGGAAGAGTCAGGTGAAGGCTGGGCAAAGGGAGGCAGCAGCATGGTCCTGCTGCTCGCCATGAAGAAAGCTGGGCTAGATGCCTGCTCCGTCAGAGATGTCCCTAAATCGGTGTCATAGGGACACTGGCTCCTGCTGCTGCCTCCCCTTTGGTCCTGCCAATACTCACATCGAGCTCCCGGAGGAGAGACTCAAGCTGGTATCTGTCCTTAAACTCTGGGCTGAATTTTTGGTCCAGGTCTGTATCCACCTTCTTCAGGAGCTCCTGGGCATCCTTAGTGTCTTTCTGAAACTGCAGAAAGGCAGAGTCTCTTGTGAGAGAGGGTCCAGCTGAAATATGGAGCAGGCCCAACCCAGCACCCTGGTCTTCGCACTGCCTAGAGCAGGGACAGCCACCAGGAGCTATGACGGGCATCTGAGCACTCAGAAGTGCATGGAGAAAGGTGAGGAATTGCTATTTCTCATGCTTGGGACAGCAGAGCTAGGGGAAAGACACCAGGGGCAGCTTATTCCATGGTCTTCTCCTGCGGAGTTGTTAAATCCCACCTTTCCCTGCCCTTAATTTTATATCACTTGGACAGCATCATGATGGTGCGTGGTGTCTCCATTGCCAGCGCCAGGGAGAAGGCAGAGCCAAGCCCTTCCACACAAACCACCCCCTGTGGCAGTTATTCTGGCAGGTACCCACAAAAGGCACTGCCTGGGCTAGGCCCCATGGTTGAGCTTTGGCGACAGACTACTCACGTCGTCAACACGCCCAGGCTGTGGGAGAGGAATCCAGCCTGACCTGCTCCCCTGCAGAGCCTCCCTGGCTGTCAGATGCAATTTATCCAGCAGACATCTGTCTGCTGAGCTCCACTGGGGTGCTGAGCCCTCACACAGGGCTCCCCGGGGGGCCAGCTCTGCTTTCTGCAGTTGTAATTTCTCCACTTGGACCTGTTCTGCTTCCGAGAGGAGCATGCAACATCTCCCCATGCCTTGTTTTGGGCATGAAGTCCCTCTGCAAGATCTCTCTGCTGTTCTGCAGACAAGAATGCTGATATTGGACTGTGGCTCTTGAACCTCAGCGTTGGGGCGGATGCTTTCTGCAAGTTATGCTTTGGCCAAGCCATTACTGCGTTTGGTGCTTATGACTTGTGTTATCAGCTCCAAGTGGTCCTCCTAGCCTTGAAAATCCTGTAGACTAGAAGACTTAATCTCTTCTACCCTGTTTCCAGAGCAGCGGGAGCTTGTCTATTTGCTGGGGTCTCCTGCAACCCAGCACCTACTTTCTGGGCTGTGCAGAGCAAGCAGTGCCTCGCTGCCCCTGGGGATCTGGTACCTTGTGGAAGTCCTCCATGAACTTCAGGTGGCTCTCCTCGCAGATCAGCAGGTTGAGGTACTCCTTCCAGTCGGCATGCACTGCCTCGATGTGAGCCTGCAACACGAGGACAGGAGGTGGACGTCAGCAGGATGCCCCACGCTAGGCGTGAGCCTGGGCTGCCCACCAGAAAGCGCCTCTTCCCCTCTTGAGCAAACAACTCCTTGGCTGCCTCTGCAGCCATCCAGATGCTCAGGACAGGAATACTGGAGAGCTAGTCCAAAGCTGGGATGCTCTGATGGGAGTGCGGGGATGAGTATAAGGAGGTGGCAAATCGTGTGACCTTATGTCCATCTTCCCATCAAAGGTGGCATCTGCCACCATAATTTATCCTTTGTAAGCAGGCACAGGGTAATCGTCACAGGAATGAGGGAGATGAGAGGAGCTCCTTAGGTTTATCTCAGCTCCTCTGATGATATTTACACACTTGCAGGTGAAGGAGACTTTTTCTCACTTGGCATGCCGGGAAGTAAAGTCAAGAGTCATGCTGGCACCATGCCCCATACTGGAAAAGGGCTGGGTGAGTCCCCCGAGCACTGGGGCAGGCAGGGAAACTGGAGCCCATCGCTGATGCTCACCTCAATGGCGTTCTTCCCAGGGTGGTTCTGGGCGAGCAGCTGATCTCCATCTGCATGCAGCTTGTTGATGGCCGCCTCCTTCTCCTCCAGCTTCCGGTGGATGAAGTTCTAGATGGAGAGAGGCAAGATACTGATCCCCACGCAAAGAGAGGGGAACCTGGCTGTGTCCTGTGACTGAGCTACTCTGAAAGGGCCTGAGCTGCTCCATAAGACAGAAAGCATGGTGTTCCGCCACGGCAGCTGTCGCTTTTCCTTTCCTTGCAGATGTTGCTAAAGCTGTGACTCTTGCCGAGTGAATGCTGAGATAAGGGAAAGGAGAATGAGGACGTGCTTGAGCTTCCTCATTGCTTTGTTTCTGGCAGGAGGTAAGGATTAACCTTACTATTCATGTGCTATCATCTGTACATCCCACAGCACTTCATGATGGAGGGGGGGGAAACTGAGGCACGGGGAAGGGATATTTTCTGTCCCTGTCCAACCCCCAGTCTGCTTCTCTGGCTCTGTGCCCACCTCCCTTGCTGCAAAGCACCCAGCTGGCATGGGGCCAGGCTGCAGGTGAGCATGCACGGACCTCATACTGGCGGCGCCGGCTGGGGTAGTCCAGGTTATGGTCGCTCCAGTCGTAATGGGTCCTGTCCTTTGCCTGCTGATCCAGCCAGTAGAGCTTGTTGGTGCAGCGCTGCATATAGTCCTGCAGGGAGTTCAGATCCTGCTGCCGTTGCTGGGAGCTGGCCTGGGAAGGGTTAGAGGGGAGAGCTCAGCCTAAAGCTCCTCTCTACGGGTCCCCTGGGAGTGCCTGGCCACCCCAGCAAGGGACCCCTGCCAAGGACTCTGCCCCTGGGATCTTGGAGATCTCTTACCAGCAGCTTCTGGTATTTGGCTTGGAAGTCGCTCGTGTATTCCTGGTGACAGAGGAGAAGCAAGGCAAGAGTTAGGAGTGTGTCTCCAGAGAGTGGTGTTCTGGTGGGAGCTGGGTGAGGGAGGGAGATGGTGGGGTTTATGGGATTTGCATCATTGTAAAGCTAGAGTGGGTGTATGATGTTCAGCTCCGAGGTTAGGCGTGGATCTGGGTACCCACCCAACCTGGTCCAGGCTATAGCAGCTTGGATGGTGGGATGCCCTTGCCTTTATCAGTGGCTCACAATGGGGCTGACCCCATGGGGCAGCAGTGAGAGTGGAAGGAGAGCTGACCTTGTTGCCTTCCTTGGCGATGTGTGGGCCGATGGCCATGACCTCGTTGTGGAAGATGTTATGCTCTTCTACTTGGCTGTTGACCAGCGGTAGGTCGGTCCCGAAGCCTTTGCTGCTTAATGCGTCCTGTGGCACACAGGGCTTGAGGTTAGTGATGGGGGAATGGGATGCAGTGGCTGAGACCTGGGAAACTCTTCTTGGAGGTGGACGTGGACCTGGGCTTGGATGGGCTCTGGTGTTAGCAGCAAGTGGGTGAAATTAGCCGTGCCAGATGGTGGCCATGGGAAGGCCAGTTTGGGGGTTTTAACCCTTTTCTGGCTGGAAGAGTGTAGAGAGTGGGCTAAAATAAAGAGTAAGGGCCGTGGAGTAGAGCTCAAAGCAAGTAGTGACTGGGGCTGCCAAGGCAAGGACCAAAGAGGAGAGGCTGAGCCTTGTTCAGCTTGTGGAGGTGAAGGCTTTGGGGGCACCTAACAACATCCTTCCTGTAAGGTTACTGAGAAAACAGAGCCAGGCCCTGCAAGGTGGTGCATGGTAGGAGGGTGAGAGATGACAGGCGTAAATTGAAACAGGGGAAGCGCAGACTGGGTATAAGGAGAAGCTTTTTCACTCTTAGGATGGTGGGGTGTTGGAGCACATTGCCTGGAGGAGTGTGGTCTCCATCCTTGGATGGAGAAGGCCAGAGTTTTGCCCAAGCTCATCCCGCAGAGCGATGGCCAGGCTGAGCCTAGGAGCCCATCCCGTGAAGGCCAGGCTGGCACGCTCCCCCATGGCCCCCTGATCCTCCTGAGCTTTTCCTCACTTAGCCCAGGTGCTGCCAGCAGTGCTGCTTTGAGCATGGATTCCTGGTGCCACAGCAGCTGGCCTTGTCCCATCACCTCTGCACCCTCCCCTGCTACCCAGCACCCCACCTCCTTCCTGTGCTGCTCCCAGTATCAAGCAGCCAAGAAGGTTTCCAGGAGCCTGTTTCTCCATGGGGGGATGCACAAGGTCCTGCCTGTCCCCAGCTGGTGCTGCTGGCCAGGCAGTGGCACTGATGGTCCCCTTGGTACCTGTTTCTCCTCGATCACTCTTGACCAGTTGACCTGGGGCTCAATGTGCTGCAGGGGGAAGCTGTAGATCTGGTCATGTTTCACACGCAAGTTTGCCACTCGTTCCTTCAGCTGCCGGATGCTGTGGGAAGGAAAAGCAGAAGGTGGGATGCAGGATGTGGGCACAGGCCATCATTAGCATTGGTAGATGTAGGTGATCCTCTCCCAGCCTCCCTGTGGAGGGGGAACTGTCCTTCGGGGACTTCGACGAGCCCAGCGTGGCCAGGCGGGCTGGCAGCAGCCGTGTTGTGCAATCAGCTGGGGAGGGAGAGGGCAAAGGTTCCCCTGTGCACACATCATCTGCCAAGGGCTGCTCAGCACATCCACCAGTTCAGGGCAGCCTGGTACTGGGGGAGAGCGTGGGCTGCCTGCGTAGTGGGCAGATACCACCCTGCCATGCTTCCTGCAGAGGTGCCACCAGCAGGCGTGCAGCCGTTCTCACCCTACACGTGCCCAGGGATGGCTGCAGGTTATGCACCTTAATATGAATTGGGATGACGCAGAGCCCGTGGTGACCCCCCAGTTGCAGGCAGGACCTGAGCAGAGCCCCCAGAGAAGCATCCTCCCCCTCCACCAGGCTCTGGGAACAGGTCTCCCCCTACCCCTGGTACTCACTCTTCTGTGATCATGTCACCCTGGGGGTGCTTCATGTGCCGGGCGATTGCCACATCCCCATCGAGCACATAGAGCAGCTTGTCGGACTCGGTGAGTTTCTGAGCCGTCAGGTCCTTATACTGTGCTAGCTGGCATGCCTTGATCTTGTGCAAGTCCTGGGCAGGCAGAGAGTGGGGAGGAAGGGTCACAAGGGGAAAATAAATGGCATCCGAGAGGCTGAGTGAGGTCCTCTTGCCATGCTGCCCCTGGGCACCAGAGATGGGCAGGAGCTCTGCCATCTCCTGTCCTCTCAGTTTGCTTTCCCCTCGCCTGTGTTTAGCCCTGAGGAAGGGCTGTGGCTGGGGGGCTGCATCGTCTCGGAATGCATCCTACCCATTGGAAAGAGGAGGATAGTTCAGGCCCCTTCTGCATCCCAGCTGCCTGCTGGGATGCACATCCCCGCTCTGCACAGTGCCACCCTGCCCTGGGCAGGGAAGAATTTTGGGGCCCCATTGCCTGTGACACCCTCCCACCTTCTTCCCACGAGCCGGGGAACCTGTGCATCCCTCTGTTAGGGATCAGTGCAGCCCGGGTACCCACTGCAGGGCAGGGTGACCATGCACACATGCCCTAGGAGAGGAGATGAGACCACAGTGGAGCAGGAAGGGCTGGGGCAGGAGGGAGCCGGAGGGGGACAGGGCTGCTCAGAGGTGCCTGTGTGGCCACAGCTTGCTTACATTTTGCATTCGGGAGTCAGTCTCCACAATGTTTTTCTCCACTTGGTCAGCATTTTTTTGCAGGCGTTCTATGAGCTCCGTCAGCTCTTTGCTGGAGATGCTGGGGAGAAAAAGGGGAAGGAAAGAAAGAGAGATCTGTCACCCCACAAACATGGCCACAGCCCTAAGCCGCTGCCAGGGCTGCCCTCGGGGTGCTGTGACCCCAGGGGTGGCTGGGGGCCAGCCCAGCCTGCCAGGCACCACAGCTGTGTGTGACTCATTGCTGCCTTTCTAACACTTTCCAAAATACTCTGCTGCTCTGCCAGAAGGGGGGTGGCGGGCAGGGACTTAGCATCTCCCCCCATGGTGGAAACTGGAGCGATGTCGTACCGAGCCTGAGCTTCCCTTGGCTTCGGAGCAAGAAAAAAAAAGAGCCATTTGCAGGGGACAAGGAGAAATGGGGGGAGCCCGAGCAGCACAGAGGACCAGGACCCTGTGCATGCAGGCGAGATGGTCCGTTTGAGGCTGTTGCACGCAGGCGGTTGCCTGTGCCCTGGGCAGCCCCTGCCTGCAGCCGTGCGTGCACCCCACTCCTGTCTTGGAGGTGTGCCTCCTCTGTGCCACAGTCAGGGCTTCCTTGCTCTGCAAGGAGTTATTCACAATTTAAACCAGATAAAGAGGTGGGACAGTGCACACTGAATCTATCTTTCAGTGCTTTGTCTCTTGCTAGGCACTATTTTTTGCTCCCAGGGTGATACTGGTCCCAGCCTCTCTTTTTGCAGCTGGGCTGGCAGGGTGCAGGGCCAGCCCAAATATTCACAGCGATGGCTGAGCTAGAGCAGTCAGAACAACTCGTGGTGCAGCTTTTGCATTGCTAGGGTTATTTTAAACATTTCATCTTCTTACTGTCACTTTGGCTGCAAGGAGAGGTTGCAGCGTGCCAGGGCCGGTTCCAGAGGACTGTGTGCCAGGCGATGCCTGCAGCTCTCCTGCTGCAGCCCCAGAGGCAGAAAGCAGGGTGTGCTCCCCAACAGTCCCTGCAGCTTGGAGGGTCCTTAGAGCTAAGGCTGGTGGCAGGGCTGGGGCTCGTGTCCCAGCTCTGCTGCTTTCCCATGTGGGCTTAACCCAAGCGTTGGCTCACTCCAATCCCAACCACCTATAGAGCGGGGATAATGAGCTTTAATGACCTCGTTATGTGGTGGTAGAATTAATCTTTATATGGTGCTTGGAGGTGTTAATTGCTGTTATAGCTGGTAGAAGGTGAGTTTTGTGTCTCCTGCAAAGGCTGAAGGGCAGTGGGGCAGGGTGGGGAAGAGCAGACCTGTCTGGTGGAGCACCAGCACCTCAACTGTGCTTGCTCATGGCATGGAGGGCTCCTGTGTCCCCAAGTGGACAGCATCATCCGGCAGCTTCATCAGCTCAGCTCCAAGGGGTCCTGCAGCACTTAGGTCCATCATGAGGCAGGGTTTGACCACATGAGCTTCTCCAGGACAGCACGAGGCATGTCCTCCTGTCTTCCACAACATGGTGGGCCAAAGCTGAGAGTGGGTATGGCTTGTTGACCAAGGCAGGTCTCTTCCAGGGCTTTGCAGTGGCTTCTCTGGACATGTGCCAGTGCTCAACTACCAGCAGGTAAGAGCAGGACGTGGCCTCGTCAGTCCTGTGCACCTCGGGGTCTCCAGCGGGGACATCTCAGCTTGCTGCCTTTCCAGTGTGGGCACTGGGGGGGGAAAGCTTGGCCAGCCCAGGTCTGGCCAGCCTTCTTCCTGGCACTGGTGCTGAGCTTCAGGACACATTCCTGCCTGCCACGCGTGCTATCGCTTTCAGTGCAGCAGAAGAAAACAAAACCCAGCTCTGGGCTTGTTCCTCCTTATGTCGAACCCTGCCCCAGGCTGCAGGAGCCTCATAGCATCTGATAGCCCCACAAAAGTTCACGCTTCCCGGGAAGTTCTGGCGTGGGCAGGATTTACACTGATTTTTTTTTTTTCTTTTTATAGAAGCTGCATCACCAGGATGGTACTCAGCAAGGCTGGTGGTTTGTGTCTGTCACCGCTGCTGCTGCCTGCCTGGCACCTCCTGATGAACAGAAGGATCGCCGTAATTACGGACCCTCTCGCATCAGGAAAAATGAACTGAGTGGGCATTTCTGAGCAGAGGAGCAAACGAAGGGGTCATTATGTAGCTGGGTGCAATAACTGCAAGGGTAGGTCTCATTTTTCCTTAAATAATCACAACTGGAGGGTGCAGGGATTGCCAGGAGATGGATGTGGGTGGCTGGATCCTGCTGCAATGGTAGAAGCAGCTCTTCAAAATCCACTTTGGGGTTTCTCCTAATCCACATCATCCCATGTAAACCAGGGAGAATGTCTGATGAAATCAGTAGAGAGAAACTGGTTTGACGCTAGGCGACTAAAATGTGCTTCATGTGTCTTCAGATGGTGGTTACTCAGAGCTGGCCCTATCTCTTGCATCCTGAGAGAACTTGCAACCACCAAGGAGCCTTCCTCATCTCTTACTGATGAACTGGGGGCCACCTGAGCTTTGAGGGTGGAGAGGCTGATTATCCAGGTGGGAGCGTGGGATGCTTCGCTGTGATAGCTGGGAGCTGAACTGGCACTGAGCGGGGCTCAGGAAGAGCTGGCAGGGCTTGCCAGCTCATCTCCACGTTCCCTACCTTGGTCTTGGTGTTTTCTAGCAAGCCCAAGGATGAATCTCTAGGGTTTCAGTGGATGTATAGCATGGATGGACAAACCATCCCAAAAAGCAGCGGAGGTTTGGGGCTTTTCTAGTTCTGGTTTTGATTGAAGCTTCTAAATTGTATGGGGGAAATAAAATTAAGCCAGGGATGGTTTGAGATCAGTGGCAATGTTACGTTTCAGCCATGGTTTCCTGAGCTGTTGCTGCTGATCTGATCTAATGGAGCTGAGCCTGGAGACTCTGCCCAGCCCTTGAGCTCACATTGCATCAGCAAAACTGGTCTCGGGTGCCAGGAACCAATGAGTGCAACACCCTGGCCCTGACCCTCTTACTCGGGTACCAGCTTTGCTGGGAGCATCCTCCATGGCCACACTGCTGGAAGAGCCAGGCTGGTTTGCGATGGGGATGATGTGGCAGGCTAAGGATGTGCCCCTCATCCGCTTCTCCCCACCCTCGTCTCCTTCTCCTCACTCTTCCCATGGGTCTGAGCCACGAGCTCTAATCGCCCCTGTTAATCACCCTGCCACTGAGCTGGGGCTGCCTGTGTCCTGCCAACCGGTTCCCAAGCTGGCAGTGCTGCCTCCAGCCATTGCTTCCCACCCTCCCCGTGACTCAGGGAACCCAGTGCTGGGGGCAGAGCTGCCCCCAGCCCCGGTGTTACCCAGGGAGTGACAGCCCCTTCTCCATCGCTGCAGGGAGCAGAAGCGGGTGTTGGGGCTGGGGGAAGAGGGAGGACAGAGGATTGTAGAATCATAGAATAGTTTGGGTTTGAGGGGACCTTTAAAGGCCACCTAGTCCGACCCCCTGCCATGGGCAGGGACACCTCCCACCAGACCAGGTTGCTCAAAGCCCTGTCCAGCCTGGCCTTGAACACCTCTAGGGATGGGGCAGCCACAGCTTCTCTAGGCAACCTGGGCCAGTGTCTCACCACCCTCACAGTCAAGAATTTCTTCCTGAGATCTCATCTAAATCTCCTCTCTTCCCATTTGAAGCCATTACCCCTCGTTCTATCATTACATGCCTGTGTAAAAAGTCCCTCCCCAGCTTTCCTGTAGCCCCTTTTAAGTACTGGAAGGGTTTCTAAGGTCTCCCCGGAGCCTTCTCTTCTCCAGGCTGAACAACCGGCTGAAGAACCCCAACTCTCTCAGCCTGTCCTCACAGCAGAGGGGCTCCAGCCCTCAGGTCATCTTGGTGGCCTCCTCTGGCCCCGCTCCAACAGGTCCATGTCCTTCTTGTGCTGGGACCCCCAGAGCTGGAGGCAGCACTGCAGGGGGGTCTCATCAGAGAAGAGGGGCAGAATCCCCTCCCTCGCCCTGCTGGCCACACTGCTGGGGATGCAGCCCAGAATGAGGGTGGCTTTCTGGGCTGCCAGCACACATTGCTGGCTTGTGTTGAGCTTCTCATCTACCAACACCTTCTCAGCAGGGCTGCTCTCCATCCCTTCACCCCCCAGCCTGTATTGATACTGGGAGTTGCCCTGACCCAGGTGCAGGACCCTGTGCTTGGCCTTGCTGAACCTCATGAGATTTGCACGGGCCCACTTCTCGAGCTTGTCTAGGTCCCTCTGGATGGAATGCCCCAGGGATGGCTTTTCCCCATGGTTTGTCCAGTAATCCAGAAACTACTGCATCAATGTGCAGTATCTGGCTGACCATGGAAAAGAAAACACCGAGCTTGCTCGGAGCAAGCAAGAACATGCTTGGGTATACTGTGGGCATGGCTCTGCTGCTCAGCCTAGGCTTTCCTGACGCACACAGGAAGAGCTGTTTGCTCTCTCCACCTCTGCGGTTTACACGAGTCACCAGTGGAGCTGGTGGCTGTCACCAGCTGAGGTTTTTGGACAGAGAAATCTAATAAAAAGCTCCCACGGGAGCTGGATCTCAAAAGAGCCACTGCAGCATCGGGGAGCTGCTCCTCTGCACCCTATCCTGTGCTGAACACAGGGAGGTTAGTGTCTGCTCCAGCTCACCCCCACTGCTGCTTGAAATGCAGAATTAGTAAGTGTGCAGAAATAAATACAGAAATAAGAGGGATCTTATAAGATCTCTCTTATTTCTGGGTTGGTTTGTTTGTTTGTTTGTTTGTTTTCTGCATACTCATCACTTCTGTGCTACTTACTCAACTAACTTGGACATTACTGATATAAGATCATCAGCCCTGTTAATAACCTGCCTGCTCCCCACCCCCCGCCCCCTCCCCCCACCCAGCTGGGCAGCTGGGTTTGTGTTAATAAACCATGAGGATGAGCACAGTCCCTGTGTCTGTCTGGATGTCAAGCAGGGTGCTGGAGGGATTGGCTGGGAAAGCTGAAGCCTGGCTGAAATCTCTGTGGCAGGGGATGGAGGAGGTCAGCTTCCCTGTGCCCTTCATCTGCCGAGAGGAGGAAGATGCAGAAGCACAAGGTGATGTGTAAAATGGTGAGGAATCCTCAGCCGACCCAGGAAAGGTGTGCGGATGGGATTTGCAGGAGGCGGCTCTTTGGGGAAGCCGTGGGTGCATCTGGGCTTTGGAGCGGAGCTGCCAGCAGGGTAAGGCAAAGGGCTCCCAGGGCCGAAGAACAGGCAGGAGGGGATGGCTGGAGCACAGAGTGGTGCTGGGGAGGGAGAAGGGCAGGATTTGGCCGTAGCCTAGCTGGGAAGGGCAGTGCACGTAAGACTGAGCAGAGGCAGGAGTAAAGGTGCCCAGGGCACGGCCCTTGTGAGGCTCCGGCAGAGGGAAGGGAAATGCAAAGCTTTTCTGCTAAAATAGGTAAGTCTTTGTTTGAAAGGTGGGGGTGGGCGGGGGGGAAAGCGTGGAAAAACTGGCTTTGCCATTTCTGGAGAACTTTAACATTTTCTGATCAGGAAGGAAGAAATTATATCATTCATGAAAAGCTGCACTCGGCAGAAGTGTTATTTCTTTTCAGTGCTGCCTTGAGCAGCTGTAGCATGGCCTGGCTGGCACGAAGGACCCGAGATTATTCCCGTGAGGAACGGGAGGGTTTTTTAGGGTTTCTCCCAGCTGGAGAGCCAGGAGGAGGCAGCTGCTCTGTGGCAGACTTCAATTCATCCATGTACCACAGTTCTGACTTCAGGTGAGGTTCTGTTTCTTTGGGTTTGGGGTTTTCTTTGGGTTTGGTTTTTTTTGTTGGTCATTTTTGGGTTTGTTTGTTTTTTTTTTTTTTTGAAGGGAGGTTCTCAAAAGACAGATGTGATGATAATTATTGTGATATGCAAACTTTGCTGCTAAAAACTGGCCTTTTTTTTCTCTATTCCTACTTTTTTCTCCCTTCCCCTTAGGTTGTATCTTCACTGATAAGAGCATGTTTTGGAGCAAACTTCTCTGAGGTCGGCATCTCAGGGATGTCTGCAGATTCGCACCCTGGCTTTGTGCTTGCTGGCAGGTGGTAGGAAATCCCTTTGATATCTCTGTCTACTTTTTTCCCAAACAAGGAGGCTATTTCACTAATCCCCCCAAGTGAGGATGTTCCTGAAGTTTTGACTGTTCCAGCTGATGGTGGTCTCTGGGAAAGCTCCTGCTGGGAGCTTGTCCTGTGAATCAAATATTTGCTGGGAGCATTAATCGGAAGGGCTCTGTCCCACTTGGTCCCCCAGCTCAGCAATGCTGGCCATGCCCCTGCTCTCCTGCTGGGAAACCTTCCCATGACAGGAGCTTCTCCACAGGTGGGACCGCTCAACCAGGGACAAGGGAGTTGGTTGAGGATGGAGTCTGAGCACGGATCCTGGTCCTGCTTACCACGTCCCTATACTGGGATGCGTGGATGGTGCATCAGGCAGTGACCACCTATTGCTGCTCTCAATTCCATCTCCATTTAATTTGCATTTATACAGATTTCATAAAAAACCATACTCATTTAAGCACTGCTGTTGGAGACTGGACTTTAGGAGAGAGTGCACAAATCCTCCAGAAGACCACAGCATGGAACTATAAATGCCCTTAAAGCTCCCCAAGCCACAGCTACCACTGCATGATACTCCCTTGTGCTGCTTCTAACGACACCGGCGTGAAGCCGTGGCAGAGCAGAGGACACAAGGGCTGGGCTATGGCCAGTGTAATTCAGGTTTGGGAGAGATTAAAATCTGGCTCAAAACTGTGGAGCAGCGTGCTGTCAAGCTAGCCACGTTAGGGCGTAGCTGGACAGCAGGGTTGCTGTGCTTACTCCAGCTCGTTTCAATTATATTTATCTTCCCTTGTAGTAATGGTGATATATTATTGTAATGTGCATGGAAATTAAAGCAGAAATAGGCCAGGCGATGGCAAGGCTTGCTCCACCGTAAATACAGAGCAGCTCTCCTGACTCACCTGCTGTCTGGTCCTTCATGCTGACTCCAGCCCTACCAAACAGCCTCTGGAAATGGGGGCCAGCACTCCCAGCTTCTGCCCCAGCTGCCTGCACCCTGCCCTTAGATGAGGACTTGGTCTCCTGACATCCTGGATGGATGCTCTTGCCAGGGGACCCCAAGGATGAACATATTTCCTGCTGGCAGGAGGATGAGTTTGAGCAGCAGTGACCTCTCAAGGCTGAGCTGTGTTTTCTACCTCCCAAGCCTGGACTTTCTAAGAGAGAAACCAACCTCCTATTTTCTAAGCGTTTGGTGAAAATAACAGGGAAGGAAGGTGACAGTTTTCCCCCATACTACGTCCCTATTCAAGGCTTCTGCCTTCCCTTCTAGGGCCACACATGCACACACACATATATCATATATATATGATGTGCGAGCAACACAGTAGTCATAGCGAGTCCCAGCTGAATGCCAGGGCCTTATGCTACTGGCATGGGGTGCATAAGAACAGCACAAAGCAACTAAGTCCATGAGACAGAAGAAATGTTGTCATCATCATCCATGTTCCCCGGGCAAGGTAGGGAGATGCCCACCCACCTACTGATACGCCCAGGGTTGGATGGGGCTGGCTGCTGAGCCTGGAAACCACAAGCCCAGGCCAGAATGGCAGCAGATAGTCCTAAGGAGAGACTTAGGACTGGTCCTGCTGATTTGTGCATCAGGAAAAACAAACCCATGGGGAGCTGTTGAGGAGCATCACTTGCACACTAGGGGTAAAGTAATGCCTGGTGCTGAGTGGTGTTAGGAGGTGGATGGAGAAGGACGTGGTCCAGGGGGCTTGGCACAGAGCATTGCCATGGGTTTCCTCCAGCCAAGCCATGGCACAGCACATGGCCAATGCACTCCAAGACTCAACTGGTGTTGTCGAGGATGGACGAGCTGCAGCAGGCCAGATGACCCAGCATGAATTCGTCTTCCAAACCTCGTGGCTTTGCAGGATTTAACGTTGCTTCTGTTTTTTCCCCGGTGTTGCCCTATTAGAGCTTCAAAGCAGGGTGGCTTTCCTCCTTAATAATGCGAGCATGTGGCCGACTGGCCTCGAGACGCAGAGGTGGTTACCACAAATGGCTCTTTCCTTGTTCAGAGGGGGGTTTGGCTCCTGTGGGGACCTGCATCCCCAGCACATCAGCAGGGATGGAGCAGGGCAACCTGTCCCTGCCCACCCCAACCTCTCAGCCCCCGGATCCCGGGCAGGCTGCGGGCAGCGCGGGGATAGGCAGGGGAGCTGCTCAAAGCCTGGGTGCTTCAAGGTGCTTTGGATGGGAGGCTGAAGGGACAATTTGAGGTTGGGGAAGGGTAGCTGGCTGCATCCAGGGGGACAAAGAGTGTTGTTCATGGGCAGATTACAGTGCTTGGCTTGAGCTGCACAGGCTCATGGAGATCTTGAGTCTCCAGTGCTGCTCATCGAGATGCCCCCATCATGGGAAGGGCTCGTCCCAAGGCTGAAGAAGCCACCAAGACTCACAGCAGCTCATCAGGCTATGACCTGCTGAGAACGGCACTTCCTGGGCAACCCCTAACTAAATCAGCTGAGCTTGTAGCAGGAAACATTCCAGCACCCTTGCATGCTTGCCAAAACGGTGCTCAGTTATTGCCCTGTCATGGCCGTGCTTTGAAGGCTCAGTCACCAGCAGCACCTTGGCACTAAGCCCTCATCTAAAGTGCAGCCCCTGCACCCAGCTGCGCAGCCTCGCCGAAGCGCAGGATGAGGCCAGGCTGCACACGGTGTCGAAATCTCCGTTCGTGTTTACGGCGGGGGCGGTCGGTTGATTTTAGCAGTGTTGCTCTGTTTTTCTAGCAACAAAACTGGGCGGGAGCCGGCTGGGAGCCTGGCAGCGCCTGGAGCAGGGGACGGGGCGGCAGGAGCTCCTCTCTGCTTCTTCGCAATCCTTCTCCAGCAAGTTGCTTAACCGGTCTGGCGCTGGCTTCCCCATCTCGATGGTGGGGCTGTTTCCACATGGTGGGAGTGTTCCCTGGATTCACAGATGTTTGTAAACTCCAATGCAGGAATTAACAAATTGGGGCTAATGAGCACAGCCCTCCCTGAGGTGTGCATGGACAGCTGGGCTGCAGGGAGGGAGGTTGGCCCCGGGGCCACAGCCCTGCGCTGCTTCCTCAGCTGCCACCAGCCAGCCAGAAAAATAAAGATTTCAGCCTGGCCTGCAGCCTTCAGAGGTGCTTTGGCACCTGTCCAGAGCTGGCTGGGCTTGCGGGCAGGGTGGTGGAGGGAAGACCATCTTCCCAAGCCCCATCCACTATCAGATGATGTGTCCCCGGTGCTGGCAGGGCTCGGAGCGCAGCAGTGGGGACCCCAGCTGCAGCCCCAGGGTGGGGATCACAGGGTGGGTACCCAGTGCAGAGGAGGTCTGTCTTCTCCTGGCTCCCAGCATCCTGATGCCACTCAGAGTCCTGAGCTGTCAACCCAGGGGTGGCGTTTCTCATTTTCAAGCTTTCCACTAACACCCCTGAAGACTAGAAATCCAACCAGGTATTTAAACCATCCTTCGACCATGGGAATGCTGGGGCTGGGGCCATCAGGGATGTGAACACAGCCTCAGAGGGCTCCATGCCACCCCTGTCTCCTCCTGCCAGCCCTCCCCAGGGCAGCAGAGGCAACAGAGCATGCCCCGGGGTTTGGGAGCCAGCCGGGCTGCTGAGGGAGCCCATCCCCAGGGCTGAAGCTGGAACCTCAGCCTGAAAGGAGGGAGCTCACCAAATACCAAAGCCTGGGCCCCCACCATGCCAGGGCAGCACCCCCCCCTCTCAGGGAACACCCCTCCTACATGCCACAATACCGCACCCACGGGCAGAGAGCAGCGAGGGGCTCCCCCAGCTTGGAAGATGTCAGCGCTTTCTGGGCTGACTGGTCCCTTTCTGGGTCCCCAAAGGAACCTCAGTCCCTGCACAGGGTCCCCAGTTTCATTCCAAAGGAGGATTTTTGGGAACAGGCTGGCTGCTCCAAGCCCACTGGCCAGGTCAGGTGCCTCTGGAGAGGGGCGAACAAGCCATGGGCTCAAATCTGCATGAGCTATCCCACTCTGCATGCTCCAGAGCCCCTGCAACTCCTCCGGGAAGGGCAGGATGCACTTCTGTGTCGACGTGAACATCCACCTCTTTGGAAAAACGTCCCCTGTGCCACCACCCTGTGCAGGCAGGGGCCGGGGGCTGCCCGCTCTCCAGCCCCCCTCCTGCAGCAATACAACTCGCAGACCAGAGAGGGGCCAAGCCTTCTCAGAGGGTGGATTTTTACATCTTTTCCCTTTTAACCGTGACCTTTCACGGGGCGCATTCAACACGCTGCTCTTTTTTTTTTTTTTTAATGACCGGTACAACTGAAACGTGTCCCTGCCCCATCAGAAAGAGCTGAGGCGAAGACGATCGACTGAATGCTTGGTCCTCACGGAACAAGTGGATGAAGGCTGAGGACAGCCAGACTTCTTTTGCCTAAGATTTAACCCAGCACACGCCTGGGAAGTGAAGGAACCTGCTCCCCGGAGCTACCGCTACTGCGATGCGAGGGGGACCAGTGCTTTCACCGGGCACCAGAGATGTCGACCCAACTCGGAGAGGAGCTGACACCCGGGGGATGCCCACACCTCGGGGGTTCCCACGCTGCGGGGGGTGCCTAGGCTCCCCCAAGCCCCGCCGCCGGGAGGGGATGCTGCTGGATGGGAGCTCCGGGATCGCGGCGCTGCTTGGCCTGGGAAGGAACGGGGCTTCCCGGGGTCGGGACACTCACCTTTTCTTCTGCACGGAGGGGCTGTATTTCCCTTTGTTGCGTTTCCTGAAGAGCGAGTGCATCGCGTCCCCGGCACGGCTCCCGCCGCGCTCCGCCTGCTCTTCCCCCGCCGCCGCCCGCAGCCTCTGCGCCGCCACCGGACCGGGCCGCTCCAGGAGGCGGGGACGGGGCCGCACCGCCTCCTGCCTGCCTCTGCCTCTGCCCGGCCCGGTCC
>VFFE01007150.1:34990-157859 GCA_008921705.1 Burhinus oedicnemus
ATCCTCCCCCGCCCGCCCCTGGCGCTCCTCGGCTTCAAGGAGGGTTTTGGCGGAGCCCAGCGCTGGCGGTTCCAGCCCTGCCTGAAAGGGGCTTCGGCGGGGCTGGACCCCTGCAAAATGCGTAGGGTCAACCGTGACACTCCCCGGGGTTAGAGTGTAGGTAGGAAGCAGTTGGGGTGGGCCCCAGCCCCAACGAGACTGGGGGTGATGGGCTCGGGGTGCAGGCACGGAGGGGCAGCCAAGGGGACTGCCTCCTCCCCGGCCTCCCTGCACCGCCTGCTCTGCCCCAGCACCCCCCGGGTGTCTTCTGTCTTTAGGAGGGACAGATGTACCAAGCATCACAGCTCCGTCCGGGTGAATTCTTCCCCAGGGCCTTGCAGCCCCGCTCAGGAAGCTGGAGCCACCGCTGCCCTTGTGTGGGCTGGGGCAGATGCCCCCACCAGAGGGGGATCCCCTCCTCCCGGAGGGGGCTCCATCACACAGGTAGCAAGAAGGCAAAGAGATGCCTCCCCCAGGCCCACTGCAGCCTAAGAGATTTTGCTCACACGTCCACAAGCACACAGCAGGCAGCCACTAGGACCAGCTCTGGCCTTCTTATCCCAGGATTTTGTGCCCATGTGGGATTAAAGGCCTGATTGTAGCTTCCCCACCAGCCCCAAATCCTCTGCTGATTTTCATTCTGGGCGCAAGTCAGTGCACGCCATGACCTATTGATCCCGATCCCCTGCATACATTGGATCACCTCTGCTCTGGGGTGGCTTGTCCCTGGTGCCCTTAGAGAGCACAGAACCCTCCAGCCAGCGAGACATTCCTGTGCGGGTCCAGCTTTGCCTGCCCAGGGTGCTGGGTGGCTGCAGTTCCTGGTGGCGACAGCAAGTGTGTGTGTGTATGTTTGTAGGAGAGTTTCCTCCACCCTGGTTTGGTGTGGGTTGTCCTCCTGGCTGCTTTTGGGGGGTGAGAGGTGGTTTCCTTGTGGGGCTGAGCGCATTGGCACACAGTAGGGAGGCTGCCGAGGGCTCTGTGGCACTTGAGTGACCCAACCATGCTCCCCAGCTTTGCCAGCTGCTTCTCGGTGGTCGATTAGTCACCAGAAACCAGCTCAGCTGCGAGGCTGGAACCCATGGTGGATACCCCACAGAGCCTTGACCCCGCTTGGAGCCGGGCTACCTCCCTGCAAAATAACAGTGCTTTGGGTATTCATGGCTTCATCTGGCCAAGCATCTTCAAGCCTTTGGCGAGCAGAGACGTATTTAACATGCTAGCAGGTGCCCAAGGCTGTGCTGAAGCCTGATCTGGTGGTGCCGTGTCTTGACAGGGGTGGCAGGGTCCTGCAGGGATCGAGCTTCCCATGGGGTGAAACAGTGCAAAAACTCATGCCTCGTCTGCTGCCTGGAGTGATGGGCTGAGGCTGGGGCAGCCCAACAGCTGCAGCCCTCCCACACCGATCCCAAACCAGCCCAAACTGGGGCTGCTGGCCTGACCTCATACTGGCTGGGGCTCAGTTTCAGGGCTTTCTCAATTATTAGCCATGACAACTCTGGTTTAACTATAACTGAGTTTACAGCTTTGTCTTCAGGGTGCCCAGCTTCAATTTTTGCTTCTAAATAGATTCAGTTTGTAAGAATTCCCTTGGTAAGAACCGTTCATCCAATCACCCCGGTACCAGTTAATCCCGACGGACTGGCAGTGCCGGCAGGCTGGCACGCTCCCTTATGCAGCTGTGTGTCCCTGCCGGGCTCCTGACTAGGCCAAGGAGCAGACCAGGCTTTCCCTGGTTTTTGACGGGGAAGGATTTGCCCGGTGCTGCAGTTCATTCAGAGGCTGTGAACATCCCTGTGCAGCAGAGGCAGCCCTGCCCAGCCAGGCAGCACCTGCACTGCCATCCTCCCCGCACCGGGCAGCGTGCGCTGGCTCCGATCCTGAAACAAGGGGAGGCAAGGAGGGAGAAACCCAGCCCACCTATTTTTAATTTACCGCGTGAAGTTCTGCACATCTTTATTTTCTCTAGAACCACCTTCTGGTTTTCATGCTTTTGTTTCCCCCCAATATCTAGTGGCAACACATTCTGGAGTGCTCAGGGGACCAGTTGCTCCTCTTCCAGCTTCCCTCCATGGTAAGCTTGTACACAGCCCAGAGCCCCCCTGTTGCTTAGACCCTTTGTGAAGGTGAGCAGAAGCTGCGCATAGGGATGAAATGCCTTTGCATACCGGAGGGGTTTTGCATTACATCTTCTCCTGTGCCAGCTCTGCAGCCTTAATCCTCCTAATCTCCCCGCATCTCTGGTGTGGCTCATTTTTGTGTGTGAATGCCCTTGAGAGCTGCAAAATTGCAGGTGCTGGGTGAAATGCTGGGTGGTGAGAAACTGTCGTAGTGGAAAACTATGTCTTATGTAAACTGCCCAGGTATTTTGCCTTTACATTAGCTTGGGATCAGAGGTGCTGCGCAAAGCGTGCTTTTGGGGACCTGGGGGCCCATGGTTTGGGGGTGCTGGCAGCTCTCGTGCCTGCCCAAAGCACCGCACACCCCGTGCTGAGGTTTCCTCCCCAGCTGGGGTCTGCTGGAGCCACAACTCAGAGCTGAGACAGGAAGGCTGTGGGTTTTGGGTTGGTTTTTTTCCAGCATTTATTTTGCAAATGAGCCTTTTGGCAGCTTTACTGATGCAGCCAGTCCCCGCTGTGCTCTGTGCCTCCCCACTCCTGCTGCTGCCGGACCTGACGCACCCAGTGCTGGAACCCAGAGCCGGTGCCACCAGCTCATCTGAAGTCTCTTGAGCATCGAGAAGTAGGGGTGTCCCTGTGCTGGGGAGAGAGCTTTGGCCCTGTCATGCCCAGGGAGCTGCCAAGCTTGGCCAGACCCCTCCACCAGGCAGCCAGGAGTTTGTGGGGAGGACGCTGAGCCCTAGGGGTGCAGTGGGTGCTGCTCATAATGCCCACCGAGACCCCCAGTCCAGCCACGCTCCCGTGACTCCTCTCCAGCCCTGAAAACACCCACTGAGCTCCTTCCACAGGGGTGAGCACCTCGACAGAGGGAGCGATGTGGCAATATTGACTTAACCTGGGTAAGAAGCTCTTGAGCTGCTGCTGCGGGAGGGGAGCAGGAGAGGAGCGCATTTTATGCAACGAGATTGCTTTTTCCTGGCAAGCCCTTCGCCGGCATGGATCCCACACCCTGCTGAGCTCCACCCTATCGCTGCTGGCCGAGCCGACCCCGCCACCGAGAGGTGCAGGATGGGCATCAGCTGCTGGGGTCTTGCTCTCTGCTGGCACCTTTGCGACGGGCTTGGCCATCCCACTGCATCCCACTGTCCCACCCTACGCAAGCCCATCCTAATTCAGGAAGGCATCGGGGCTTGGTGGGTCAAGCCAGCATCATGGCAGTGGCGTTCCCCTCCTCGTGCACCCCAAAAAGCACCATGGCCCTGGCACGTCCTGTGGTGCCAAGGGGTTCTGGGGACACATCACAGCAGAGGAGCCAGGCATGGGGATGCTCAGCCCTGGGGGCTTTTCAGTGGCGTTTCCCAATGAAGAATTTTAGGGTTTAGCTTTGGATCAGGTGACAGGGGCAAAAATATTTGGGAATTTCTTCCAACAGCTGAGACGCTCGGTTGGCCAAAACCTCATTTATTTTCTGGGTGGGACTTTTTGACAGCTCTCAGAGGGGCCAGCTGCACTGCTCACTTCCCTGTTGGGAGTTTGCTGGCTGTTGGGGTGGGAAGGGAGTTCCTGTTTGCTACCGGCGCAGTGTAGGAAAGCAGGGCACCGAAACACCTCTGCCTGCCGCTTCCTTCTTGCCAGCTCCCACGTGCGCAGGAATGCAGCCGTGCTTGTTCCTAACTGGTCCTGTGCGGGGCGAAACCTCCCTCAGCTCCGTTTAAGGCTGGTTTTGCTCCAAAATCAGCAGCCAGCCTGGCTGCTCTGGCCCCATCCTGCAGCCCCTGCGAGCACTGATAGCTTTAAATGGGTGTTGTGGGATGTGGTGGCTCGAAGGACCAAGCTCAGGGCTCCATCAAGCTGTGAGAAATAAATAAAATAAAACAAGTGCATTGGTCCCAAGTGGAGCCGAAGGCTCGGAAAGTTCCTGTCCTGGCAGGGAAGTGGCTTTTTTCTGCTGCACTTGCTGGTTTGAGCCCAAGTGCCATCAAGGGAGTTAAATATTGAACAAACACTAAGCAAAAGCTGGCGCTAGCAGCCAAGCAAAACAAAGGCCAAGTGAGGCCGGTGCTCTGACTCATTTGGTATGAAAACGCAGCATGGAATAAATTAAATTGCAGCTCTTTCTCATCTTCCCGATGCAGTATGGCGCAGAGGAGCCGTGTTGTCACTGGCAGTGCAGCTGAGCACGCTGGTGTGGTGGCTTTGGGGTGCTGGTGCCACCCATGCCAGGCTGGAGGCACCAAGCAGTGGCACACTCAGAAGGCATCAAGGAGGGATGAGGGGCATCTGCACCAAACTGGAGAGGGGTGGACAGAGAGGGACACCCGCTCCTCAGCAGGTCACTATCCACTGTCCCCCAGCCACAGCTTTCAGAAAGGCACTGAGCACTGTACAATGGGGCTGGTGGCATCAGGATTTTAAGATCGCGATGCGCTCACTGTATCCGAGGTGGTGGCAGCTGCTCTTGCTCCTTATTCTCCTGTCTCATGAAGGGATGGAGAGGGCAGAGGGGTCCCCACTCCCCAGGAGGGGACACCCAGGTGTCTCCTCTGCCTCCTGTGTTGCACAGTGCTGCAGCCCTGGACACCTGTGCAGGAGCAGTGGTCTTGTGGGAGCTCGGAGGTGAGCCGTGCACCTCTGGAGCCCCAAACCGTCATGGTGGTCCTGATGCTAAAGGGGCTCCCACTGTCCACAGAGGAGCATCACCTGCAGCTGAGGTCCTCGCCAGGATGTCCCAAGGCAGGGTCTGCCCTGGCACAGGCTTCCCAGAACCCATTGAGAGGGAGAAAAAGGTCAAGGCTCCACAGTAGGCTTTGGTCTGCGATGTAAAGGCTGGGAATTTCCGGGGTGTAATGTTTGCATCTGTATAAATATGCAGATGGAGTGCACCCACGGGCAGCTGCCTCTGCTGGGTGAGGGAGATAATGCTCTGCTTCCGCCAGCACAGAAATTTTCAGAGGAAAGGGCAAGGCAGCACATCCCTTCCGGCATGTCTCCATGATTCACCCCATGAGCCCAGCTCAGAGGCTGCTGTGACTCCCCAGGGCTGTGGACAAGGGGGAACACATCCATGGGACATCCCTGTGGGCTCCGAGCAGCTGCAGGGAGGGCGGTGGAAATGATGCTCCAGGGCACTGGACGCCTTGGCAGAGCTGGACTGCTGGCACCAGGGCAGGATTGGGGTGGCCTCACCATCCCCATGGGTCCTAGCCACTGTCCTACTCCGTAGTGGGGTGACACTGCCTTTGACAATCCCAACTGGTGAGACTGGGAGAGGCCGGCCCAGCCCCGAGCCATCCACAGCACCCCTGTGCCTGCCGCTCCCAGTGGTTTCGGCAAATCCTGCTGCCCATCCTCTCCCAGCAGCAGAAACCAGTCCCGGGGCTCACGTCCAGCACCGCCCGGCTTGCAACAGCCCTGGGAGCAGGCGGTTCTCCCCGCACCGGTGTGGAGTACTGGCACCCCTCGGCAGGAGGGTTGACCGGGCTGGGGAAGGTTGTGCACCCCAAATGCACCGTGGGGTGCCCCTAAGGACAGGGGTCCTGGCCAGAAATGCATTGCAGAGGGCTGGCCCAGGGTGGGGTGTAAAGCAGAGCTGCACCCCTAAAGGTGCATAGGGATGAAGCCCCAGGGGTGGCAACTGTCCTGGGCGGATGGCTGTGCCTGCTCAGGGGACCTGTCACCAGGCTGGGAGGTGGCAGGTGAAAAGGATTTTGGCACCAGCCTGCACAGTCACTCGGAAAGGATGCTGAGTGGGATCAACCTTAATTCACCCCCTTCTCCCAGACACCTTCATTAATGCCTGGTGAGCAGTGCCTGCAGGCTGTCACCTTGGGCACGGGCGCATCTTCCTGAGCAGCTGCTGGGTGCCATGGGGCCCTGCACCCGGCTGGCCCAGGTCTGCCCTCCACCCTCATCCCTCCATCACACCGTGGGCAGCGTGTGCATTGACCCCAAGGACCAAGGTCTCCCAATTTGTCTCCTGCGGGTGCTCGTGCCCTGGCTGGAGGTGCCACCAGCCACCACTGAGTCCCCAGAGACCTGCCATGCCCAATGCCTGCGGGACGCCTCGGCTCAGGCAGCAGCGGCCAGACAGATGGATTGTCACCACTCCTACCTTTTGGTTGTTTTCCCCAGTTAGTCCACAAGTGTCCCAGCATGACGTGGAGCAGGCAGGAGTGGTGGGCACAGGACCTGGCCCCTGGGGGGGCTGGTGGCTTTCCTGGGCCATGCAGAACAAGGATAGAAGGATGCATTTTGGGATTCCAGGGACTAATCCCCAGGCATCCAGCCACCCAAAGCTGGTCCCGTGGGACTGTGCCTGATAGGGAGAGGGAGAAATATAATACACAACGTGCAGCAGGTTGATGCTTATTTTTGTCTTTTCCGTCACCCTGAATCGGGGACCTGTCTGCCTGTCCTGCTGTCTGTCTGTCCCACCACAGCTGGATACAGGGAAGCAGGACGGGACCAGCTGTCACCTCACCACTCTGGGATAATTTACACAGATGAGCCCCCTTGCTTCAAACAGTTTCCATCTGCCCACCAGCGCTTGTTCCCAGGGTTTTCCTAATAGTCCGAGGGACCGTTCAGATGCTGGAGTACAACCAGACGACCTTAAACAGGGGGGAGAAAACCCATGCAAGAATAGTGCCCCAAATTATATAAATGGTGAAGCCTGTTGGCAGCGGCTGGGGAGGAGGGAGCAGTGCACATCGCCGCAGCCCAGGTTTAGTGCAGGTCGGCAATGCCTGCAATTGGCTTTAAGTAGTTGGTTGTGGCAGGTTAACCATTGATTATAACCGTCATTAACAATTATAACCATCATTAACAGCCACTGCAAGAGCAAGGTGAGCAGGGACCTCATGGTACGGGGGTGAAGGGGTCACCTGGCTAAAATAAATGCTCAGTTTGTTGAACCGCGGGCTGTGCCAGGCAGGGAGAGCAGGACACGTGTCCCACTGACGGCCACACACTGGAGATGGGATGCCTTTGCTGGGTGCTGCAGAGGTCCTGCGGCGGAGGTGCTCACTGTGCTGTGTCCCGAGTGAATCCGACCTCAGGGGGGCTCAGACCTGCCAGCTGGGATTAGCTGTACCACAGCATCCTCCATGCCTGGCTGGCGCCGCAGAACTGGAGACATTGGCGGGGTTTAGCCAGGGGAAGCTGGGAGAGGGGCGATCACATGCTTGCCCGCTCGGGATTAGATGTGGCTGGCTGCTGCAGGGAGCTGTGCCGGGGAGCCGTGCTGGCCACTGGCATTCTGAGTCCATGGCCCCCGGCAGCAGGAGCCAGCGGTGGTGGCCCTAAGGGCTCAGTGGGGACAGGTGGTCCTGGATGATGTCCTACCTCCAGCCCCTTGGCCGGGACCTGGAGCGCTTCGATGGGCTTTCTCTTATTTACTGGTAAGCAGGGCAGGATGCTGCCGCACCGGCAACGGGGCATTGCTTGGCATCTCGGAGCTCATCTTCGGGAGCGGCATTGGGAGGATGCATTCAGTCATCCCATGGCTTTTCGTGGTGTTTAATCCAATTCATTTCGGTGGCCCCTCTCTGGAGGGCAGGGACTCACAGCGATCCCACAGCACGCGTATCCGAGCTCCCCTGGGAGGGGCAGCGCACAGGTGAGATCGGTATCGGCCTGGGGTGGGGAAGGGGATTTGTTTTGCAGGCAGCAGCTAGGGAAGTACCCACAGCCTCTGCAAGCAGCCATGGGTGTGCTTGCTGTTGTTGCAGCCCTAGTGCTGGGCTCTCCCATCTGGCAAAACCAGCCTCCCAAAGGGATTGTGTCCACCCCGTGCTGGTGCCTGGGGGGCAGATGGGTGTGGAGCGGAGACCCCCACGTGGGTGTGGGGAAGGTGGCAGGCATGGTGGAGGGGACGGGAGGTGAAGGCGGGCACTGGGCGGCTGCAGATGTCTATGTAGGGCAGAGAGAGCCAGCGGGAGCGCGGCTGTGGCCGGGGCCAGGGTTCACAGCGTAGAGCTTTAGCCGATTAACTGGGGGTCAGTGGGCCGGATCCAGAGCCAGCAGGAGCCCCGGCGGGCTCTTGGGGCCACCCTGAAGTTTGGCAGAGGTTTTCGTGGGCTGGCTGAGCCTGGCCATCCCCCCTGGGGACAGAGAGCCCAGGGCACCCTGCAGTCACCGGGGACCATGGACGCTGCTGGGGCACAATCCGTCTCCTGCTGAAGTAGGTCACTGGAGCGAGGGCTAGGGGGGCTGTGGGGTGGCGGCATCCCATGGGGGTGCAGGGTGGCTGGTGGGGGCAGCACCCCAGGGTGATGGCGACCTTCACTTGAGAGGTTGGTTTGGGGTGCTACGCTGATGTGTCCTCACTGCTTTTTGGGTGCAGAAAAGGCAGAATCTGTTGCCGGTCAGAAGGAGGGAGTGCAGGATAGGCTCAGTCTCACTGGGTGCATTTTGGGGAGTGCTTGCCAGGCTGGTGCCACAGATGGGTGCTGATGTTATGGGACTGTGGGGTGTGTTTGGGGCCAGGGGAAGTCAAGGCAGCACCATACCCTTCCCAAGAGCATCAGCTGCCTCACCAGTGTCCCCTGGGCATCCCTGTCTCCATGGAGCTGCTAAGCCCCGCTTCCCTGCAAGGCAAAAATGCTCAAAACCCAGTTTCTACCTCAGAAATCTGCACATATGTTGGGGTTTTGGGTCGAAACCTCACCCAGTTTATCCTGCTGGGATGTGTTTTGTGTGGATGGAGAGCCTTGGCCGAGGGGTAGCTGGCTTTGTGCCGGGGGACCAGCCCCTGCATGCGACGGGTGCCAGATGTGCTGGCTGGCGTTCAGCTGTCTGGTAGCTCTGTTGGGATGTGGCGGAGGGCAGCGAGCAGATGGCCGGGAGATAACACCTCCCTGGTGCTCCAATAAGTATGGCCCTGCTCTGCCACTGATTAAAAGATTAGTTTTAGAGTTTGAAATAGGAATTTAATAAATAAACATGAGCTGCCAGTGGGACCCTGCCTGGCATCGTCAGGGTGCAGGGTGGTGATTGACAGGATGTGTGGCTGGACCAGCAGCTTGTCCCTCGGCATTGGCTTCTCCTGGCAGCAACGCTGGTGTGACCCCAGTGGGGCTCTCCCGTACGGCTTCACTTCTCCACAGAGCGGCTGCTGGAGACCATAAGCAGGTTTTGCAACGGCAGCTTTTGTGCAGGAGCTTTGCAAGACCCGGCAGGGAATAAAACAGCCCCACTGATGCTGGGCAGGTCTTGTGGCTGGTGGCCGGACCACACTCTGCATGCCCCAGGTGCGTGCGGACCCACTGCTGGCTCCTCACCAGGCATGGCTGGTATGCGAGACTGGCTTGACTCTTCCTCTAGTCCTCTTCACATTATTATTATTATTATTATTATTATTATTATTATTATTATTATTATTATTATTATTATTATTGCTGCTGTGATTACAGCTTGTGCTGGGATCTGGGTTTGAGCACGGGGATGTTTGCAGCTCAAGGACAGACCAAAGCCCTTCCCAAGCCTTTGCTGTGCTCCTGGCTCAGTGATGCGTTCTGCAATCATTCCCCAAAATATGTTGTTTCCCATCTTTATGTACACAGCTGTTTCCCTCCCTCCTTCTTTCCCCTCCCTCTTCTTACTTATGGATTCACTTGGGTGAGTTTCCTGCTATCATTCTCCTGTTTTCCCCAATTAATTTGGGGAGAACAGACCAGTGGCATGGCCAGTGGAGCAGGGTCCACAGCCTCCACCGACTGTCCCTTGTTAATAAGTTTATAACCAGTCCAATCCCACAGCCCAGGGGATTTAGAAAGGCAGGGATGTTTATAATCCTGTTAACCCTTCACAGGAGCTGATGCCCAAAGTGGGGCCACAGCACAAGTTCCCAAGCAGAGCAGCAGATCGCTCACCTCATGGAAGGGTGAGGAAGAGGAGGGAGGAAGGAAGGCAGGCTTCCCTGTGTGTGAGATACCACCATACGTCAGTCCTGCCAGGGCAAAAAATGAAGCGAGCTCATTCGAGCTTTCCCATGTGATTGTATTTAAATTGCATTAATCCCCATCTCAAGTGAGTACATCTGAGCTCCAGGTTGGAGCAGATACTGAGGGACAATTATCTCTGCTGGGTACGGGGCTCTGGCATAAACACCTTTCCCAAAAACCTCTGCCAGATCAAGCCTGACCTGGCTTCCACCTGAAAAAGCCTCTCTTCCTAATTACTGCAGGGCAGGCTAATTAAAGAGGCCCTTTTGCCTTTTCCTCAAGCAAAGCCTTTCAGAGCAGCATGGGAAGTGCTGCTCGTCGATGGAGGGGTCTGTCTGTGGAAGAACACTCATAACTCCTCTCCAAGCCCCAGTGGTCTCTGAGACTGGCTCTGCCTTGCAAGCTCTGCCAGGCAGGTTCCCATGGGCTGAGCTTCTCACTGGGCAAGAAGCACCTCCAGAAAATGCTCCATCTCGGTTGACTTGATGCATAGTCTTGAGGTGGGCTCAGCTCCCTCTTGGAAGCCCTTGTCCCCACTGGGGTGTAGGTGACAAGCAGCAGAGACTTTAGACACTGAAGCTTCCTTGGGATGAATCCCTTGTGCTGAAGAAATCCACTGGCTGAGAAGGATATTGGAAAATGAGGATGAAGCTTAGAGGTGGGTGATGAAAGTGGTCGAAGAATGGAAAAGCCTGGCCAGCAGTGAGAGACAGCATCTCCACCTGCCCATCATCTTGGTGGCCTAGTGGTGCAGCTTCATGGAGCAGATGCCCTTTGAGAAGGGATCCTTCCTCCCTGAAGAGTGAGGAGGTGCATCCAGCCCAGGGTGGAGACATCAACAGAAGGTGGGAGTAAGCATTGGAAAACTGCCTCGGCTTTAAAAACTCCTCCCCTCTCCATCTTTAGACTAATGAGCCAATTTTGTTTCAGGCAGGAGTAAAGGGTGATCCATCACCACAAACAGTGGGGAGGATGAAAGGCTCCCCCAGGAGCCACCCTCTGATCTCTGCAGGTGGAGGAGACCCATGCTCAGCCACAGGGAGTGGAGCTGGGTCGGCGAGGGGGTTGTTAGGATGGGGTAGGGGTGCTACAGCCTCTGGCTTTCCTCAGAGGAAGGGCAGGTGCCTTTCCCTCCTGGCCTAGATGACTAAGCAAGGAAGGGACACTGTGGAGATGAGATGTGTGACAATGAGCAGGGCTGGCCATCTGCCTTGGGAAGAGAGGGTGGGTATGCAACCACACAGGCAGTGGTGGGAAGCAGTAGCTGCCCCTGGGCAACCCCTCTGGTCCCCTGGGATCCCCCTCTTTGCCCCAGAGGAAGGGGATGATGGAGCACTGAGGTCTGCATGGCCATTGGGAGGAGGAAGGTGCCAACATGTCAACGTGTGGCTGCTGGCAGCCGGGCTTGTGGAGATGGGCTTTCTCCATGACTGGTGTCACTGGGAAGAGGCAGGACTCTCGGGTTAGCTTCATCTGCCACCACCCCTGTGCCTGCAGGTGGGTGGCCGGGAAACTGCTGGTGCCGAGGGCTGGGGCAGAGCGCACTGTGGTGGGCGCACAGAGCTGCCAGTCCCTGGGTGCTCCCCATAGTACCTGCCTGTCTTCTCTACCAGCAATTTCTGCGGTGTGGTTTTGTTTCCTCTTCTGTTTAGACTTGTCTGTGAACACCTCTCATCTTATGAGCTCATCTGAAATGACTTCATGGGTTATATTTATGAAAATAATGTAGGCTGCACCATGATTGTGGACAGCGTGCAGTTGCTTCCCAGCTCCATAGTAGCCGATTTATTTTGTTTGATTTATTATCAATGCTTTGTAGCTGATCGTGAAAGAAACACAATTGTATTTTCTGTTTTCTAATCAGATCTAAATGCTTCTTCAGCCTACGCTAATTTGGTTTTGTCATGAAACAAATGTTGGGTCATTATTAAGCAAGCACCTGATGCTGCCTGGGCAGCCCTTTGGTCCTGCCGCGGCTCCCAGCATCAGTGGGATGCAGACAGAGACACAGTGACCTGCTGAGGGCTGCATTCTCCCACCTCAAAACTTCTTACTACCACTTTCTGGAGCCAAAAGCCCTCAGACAGAGCTCGCTGCTGCTGCTGCAGGACGTCTTTCCACCTCTAATTCCCACCCATGCAAATCTGCTCAGACCCTGTTCCTCTGCTAAGCCATGTGCAGAGGCTCTCTGTGGGCTCGGTGATGCTGCTGTTGGCACAACCTGCCCATCCCTAGCTCTGGCATCCTTGTGCTGCTGCTCTGCCGAGCTCAGGATCCTGCCTGGAGCTGCCACCTGTGTGGGGTGATTTGATCCTGGCTGAATCACTTGATTCAGTCAGGGATGCTCACTGCCAGACCTGGCCAGAGTGGGCATCCCCATGGGGTCTTGGCTGTGTCACAGAATCACAGGCATTGGAAGAAACTTCTGGAGATCATCTGGTCCAACCTCCCTGCCAGCGCAGGGTCACCTAGAGCAGGTTGCACAGGATGGTGTCCAGGCAGGTTTGGAACGTCTCCAGAGTTGGAGACTCCACCACCTCTCTGGGCAGCCTGTTCCAGTGCTCTATCACCCTCAAAGTAAAGAAGTTTCTCCTCGTGTTCAGATGGAACTTCCTGTGTTCAAGTTTGTGCCCATTACCTCTTGTCCTATCACTGGGCACCACTGAAAAAAGACTGGTCCCATGCTCCTGATGGGTATCTGGGCTTCACTGCTCCCAGCACTGACGGTGGCTGAGCCTGGCTGCCCTGACTGTGTGGCTGGTGTGGGGCAAAGCCCTTCCAGCTCACTGGCAGGGCTGAGACCACCATGTCTTTGTACCTGGCCCTTTCCCTTGATGTTCTCATTTTGCCCCGTGTTTCTGGTAGGGATGCACCTCATCATGTCTCTTCTCATGCTCACCAATGCGCCTGTCCCTGCGTTTGGGTATTCTCTGTTTCTGTAGCTCTTTTTCATCAGAAATCTCACAATTCCCTATCCTGCAACCAGCACTGACCACTGGTCAGGAGTGTCTGCCTGGGAGGAGCCAGCCCTGGTTTGTGGGGACAACCATGTGCGGCTCCTCCAGCCTCAAGTGCGATTCAGTGGCTGGTGTTCACCTACTTTGGTGCTCACGTTGGTCCTTCCCAAGAAGCAGGGAAGGAAGGACGCAGGAGACAGACCACGGAAGAAATTTAGAAGATACTTTTATCCACAGCCAGGCTAAAGACTGCTTGCCCAGAAGGTCCTTTGACCAACACGTAGAGGAGAGGTGGATAATAACATAGCAGACAATTGCATTTGCTCATGATTTTCTGTTGGATAGAAAAGAAACTCTCATCAATTTTTTTGCATCCTTTACCAAACCATTACTTTGTATCTCTGATCCTAACGGTGCTTTCCAAAGCAAGAAGGCTGAAATCTCCTGTCCTGGGCAGTGAAGGGGACGAACCCTTGAGGCAGCTCTCCCCTCAGGCAGCACGTTGCTTGGCTGGAGGCAGGGAAGATCGTGTAATTGGTATTTAGGAGAAAATCCAAATTAAAAATGTGCTGCCATGAAAACCTGGAGGGTAGAGAAGCAGGAGACAGCATCCTTCCCATGGAGTCTGCAGACCTTCACAAAGGTCTAACTTCATGAAGTTGGAAGACTAACACCCTGAAAGTCCAGGAGCTGGTCACTTCTAAGCCTGGAAGTCCAGTGGTGCTGTGTGTCCTGGGGCCAACAGCCCTGCTCTGGCACAGTTATACATGCAGCTCCCCTTCAATTGGGGAAGCGGTGAAGTTGGCTGTCCCACCAGCAGACAGATATCTCCTTTGATGTGCTGGAGATGTTTCTTTAGTTCTAGTTTCAGGCAAGATGGCTTTTCCACCTGCCAAAGGAACTCCATGGGCTGTGACTTGGGCTGCACAAGCCTTCCAGATCTCTTTGTCATCAGTCAGTGCTGAAGCTTAAGTTGCATGAAAAAATTTGTTCCTGGGTTTTAGCCTCAATGTTGGGTCTGGAATAATTGAGGAGACCAATGGCTCTATTTCTTTGCTTGTATGGCCTTAACGTGACCTGGAGATGACCCTACCGGAGCAGACAGGCTGCAAAGAACTGTTTGGCTGGGGAGAGCAGATATTGAACCCCACAGTTTCAAATGAAAGTGTGTTTCACAAGAGATGAGCCTTGAGCAATGTCTTCCCAAGCAATTTTGCATCTTCTGCTGGACATCTCTCTGCCCCCGTGTTGACCATGTGGTGCCAATGCTCCAAATGACATCAAAGCCACAACATCCACCTATTGCGGGCAAGCTGTTCCCAGCACTGCTCGTAGTCTGGGTAGGAAGGGCAAAGGGACACTTGAATGATGAGAAAAAATAACTTTACCATTGGTTGTGCTTGTTGCACCCATCCTCTTCCCCGCTTTTCTCTCTGAAACCCAGACAAATATATTGCCACCATCTTCACCTGCTTCCTCTTGGCAGTGGTCAAAGTTTGATGGTTTGGAGAAGGTGCAATGCCCTGGAGGAGGAGGCAGGATGGTGTGTAGGGCACAGCCAGCCTCAGTAACAGCCTGCTTTGCCTCCTTGCTCCTTGGCAGCAAGCAGCAGCTCAGTGGGTATGTAACTCACTCCCTTTCTGTCCCTCTCAGCGCTCCCAGTTTCTCCTTCCCCAGCGTTCCCCTTCATGACCACTTAGAAAAAATGTATTGGAAATGTGCCTGATGTGCTATATTTTGCTGTTGGCATTTATTTTTTGCCTTACAGTCCTGCTTTAAGACTTATTTTGATTCCACTCATATCTTCACCCACCCCTGATATATTTTCACTCAACTTTTTATATTAAAAATATCTTGTCAAGCAAAAATAACTTTTTACATAGTGAAAAAGTCAGTTTCACAAAAACGCATTTTTCCAGTAGTCAATTATAAGGTGGACATGCAAGTTAAGCACGTGTTTATACGCCATCCAGCCCTGCAGTGCCAGTTTGTACTTAATTCGTGCTCCTTCCATTCACCTATTTAAAACTGTAAAGTCTTGTTGGCAGTTCCTTGGGGTAAGAAGCCTGAGCTTTCCAGCTGGATTTACTCTGGATTGCTCAGCTACGTCCCAGCTCAGTAAAGAGCTTGAGCATATGGCGTATGCCAGTGGGATGTTTGCGTTCAAGCACTGGTTATACGTAGCAGGACTGGGACCCCTGGGCAGGTTATATGTGGCTTATAAGTCCTTCCTGGATGTGAGCTGGAGATTTAAAACACTAAAAATCTTCTGAAGCTGTTTTGCTGAAACTTTTTCTAAATAAGACAGATGTTAATCGGCAGGAGGAGCGTCAGTGTCTGATGCTTTTTCCAGGGTCAGTCTGTGTTTTGGAGGTTGGAGTCAAGGATCTGAGGGTTTGGAGCGAAACTCGGAAGCTAAGCCCTGCTCCTCTTCCCTGAGGGCCTCTTTGGTTCAATTTTCATTTACTTCACCATCTTGCAGACAAAATACATGGTTTACTGCAATATCCCACCTGGCTGGTATGAAGCATCAGCACATGGGAAGGGCGAGTGTGGCTCCGGGTGCAGCGGGCAGCAAGTTGGTGGGACCGTGGTTGGTGGGACCATGGTTGGGCTGCTGAAGGATTTGGTTTTGAAGGCGCTGAGCACCCAAGCCCCAAACAAACATATGTCTGCTTAACATGGAGTGTGGAAATTGTTCCCTGAGATGCAGAAACCAGGGTGGATGAATTAGTGAATTGCCAGGCAGGGAAATTCTCCTGTTTGCCTGCACATTTTGGGTCAGGCTGGACCGGGTCCAGCACTTTCCTGCACCCCTCTGAAGCTGGTCAGAGAGGTCACCTTGTCCTGTTGACATTGCCTCCAGCACTTGTGTTATTCCTTTCCTTCAGCAGCACTGATTTATTCCAGCCCAAGGCTCTGGGCCATGACTCAAAGGGGTAATTCTGTGAATTAATTTATTAGCAGAGTCTCAAAGGACCTCAGAAGGTTGTACATTGAATTTTGGTGGTGGGATGGAAATTGTCTCTTACTGTGACCAGAATGCTTATTAGAGGACTTGCAGTATGATCGTTAATGTAACTGGCAGGAGGCTGGTGGGCGAGGGCTGCTCAGGCATCCATTTACAGGTAAGCTGCCAAAAAAGGCCACCCCAAGGTGGGCATGGTGCCCTGGCATGGACCAGCTCTCCATTGCAGGAGAACAGGCATGGATGGGGGGGGGGGGTCACTGCATCCCAGTGGAGTTGAATTCGTGTGTCTGCTCTGCCACAAAACTTCCTGGCTAGCCTTGACCGAGTCACTTAGTACCAGAGCTGGGGGTGACCAGGCTCTTGGACCCTCCTACCTTAATGGAGGGTGATGTTCAGCTCTCTGTGCCCTGGACATTGTCTATGGGATGGCAGGGGAAAGAGCGTCATCTCCCCACCATTGAGTCGCTGCAAGGATGAGCAGCTTTGTGAGGCTCTTGGTGCAGAGAAGGCTGCAGCCGTCCAGCAGACTGGGAAATAGCCCCATATATAACCCCTTGTGCTTAGCCCAATTTGGCCAATGCCTTTATGCAGCCATGGACTTGGTGCTGGGCATGCCTTGCTTTGGTGGGGTGCATGTAATGTATCCCCAGATGCATCTACATTTGATGTCCAGTTGGCATTATTTATCCAAATTTTGATCTTGCAGATAAATTAATTCATTTTTAGGAGAGCTTTAGCCACCTGAAGGTCTAGTCTGCCTGGGTTTTTAATATCTCATCTGAACACCTCACTTTAAAAAAAAAAAAAAATTAGAATGCAGGAAAACTTCTTGTATCATCATTATTTTAAAGCACCTCAAACTTGCCTAGCAAGGCTTTACATGGCCATTTGGGAAGCTCTTGCTAATAAAATTTGTTGTTCACACATGGGAAAAGTAGCACCAGGTTCAAGCAAATATTCGGCAAAGAGTTTGCAGTCTCAGGCAAATGTGTCCCTATCCGCTCTCCAGCTGAGCTGGACTGATGTATGCTGATGCTCAGCTAACGAGGTCTGGGACCACTAACGTGGTCTAGCCAGGAAAGATGCTGTGGGACTAGCACGAGAAAGACACTGTTGATGGAGTCAGGGCCAAGAGCTTACCTGTGACATTAGCTGTCCCCCAGAGCTGGCAGGAATGCAGGACCTGTGTCCTCCCACCGCCCATAGCTCTGGGAACGCATGTTTCCTAGGAATTTCTCTTCATTTCACACTGTGCCCCCCAAGATCACAGCCCTATTCCTGCCAAGCCCTGAGGTGGCTTGTTCTAGCTCTGTCCCTGCTCACTGGCCAACCTTGGATAATCTCCTTTCATGCCTCCATCCCCACATCCCCCAAAACAGGGGTTGCACTGCTTCTGCGGCTGGGTGATGTGCGGCGAGACGGGGATGGAAGACGCTGTTAAAGGCAAATCATATTTCTGACCTCCCAACAGACAGTGGAACAGCTGAACTTGCTTTGTATTAAGGAGGAAATGCTGTGGGCTGGAAAAGATGCTAAAAGAAAAAAAAACCCCGAAAACCTAAGCCCCTAAGTGCTACAGTCTGTTATTATTTCCAAAGCTTTGCTACAGATTTTAAGTCTTAGGGGTGCTGAGCACACATGTCTTGCAATGAATGCTGCCCCCCATCCCTGGAGAGGCTGTTCCCAAAGATGTACAATAGGATGCATCCAAATAATTACCCCATTGTGTTAATAATGAGTGCGACAGCCCTGCTGGGGGGGGTTGGTGAAGCTCCCTCCTGCCTCATGCGGGAAGGTGCTTGCAGCGGGCCGTGTTGGCTTTGGCTTGCGTAAGCTTTAATCTAAAGTTGGAGATGTTTTTAGCTGATCTGTGTTAATGTTGGGTGGAATTAACATGCATACGGGGAGACCACGTGACCCCCTCCAACCTCCCCTTTTTTCCTTTTTTTTTCTTTTTCTTTTTTTTTTTTTTTTTTTCATCATTTTAACGGATTCCTGCCAAATCGGAGTGGCAGGCACCCGGCAGGGCTGGGCTGCTGCTGCCAGCAAGATGCCTGCCGTCTCTGTCCTTTACAAGGGAGCCATCATCATCAGCAGGTAATCCCCCCCGCAGCTGGGGCAGGAACTGGGGAGGGAGCAGGGGGCAGCCCCGGGGGTCCCGGTGGCCACCTCCATCTAAAGAGCCAAGGGTGATCTGCTGTGGCTGCTCCAGGACCAGGGTTCAGTGGCAGGGATGGCTCACATGCAGCAGAAAGAGCCAAGGGCATCACAACTAGCGCCGGTTGTTGGGTTTCTTGCATCTCTAGCATTAGCTTCTGCTCTGCCATTCATGCATCCGATCAGGGATAAAAGTTGATCGTATCAAGCAGGTGTCTGCTTTACCAAAACCTCTGTCCTTATGTTGTGTTTCAGCATGGTTTGAGCTATTTCCGTTGATTTGTGGTGGAGTTGCCTCAGCAATTTACTCATAATACTCTGAAAATCCTGGATGGTAAATTGAACCAGTCTGGGCCCAGGACTGCTCTGGCTTCCTGGGACACCTTCAAGCTGTTTTCTGACAGCCAGATGTGGCCAGATGTTTGTCCTGTCTCCTGAATACGTGAAACATTGCAAGAATATCAAGGGGGAGTATTTTTAACGAGGAGAAAAAGCTTCCAGTCTGAATCTTAGAGATGGGTGTTACTGGCTTTGCAGAATAGCTTGATATATGGAGAGGTATTTTGGATGCCTGAAAAGAGAAGTCCCTGAGGTTTATTCCTCTCCTGCATCTCACTGGACTTGGAGGAACCTGTTGTGCCCCATCGGTGTTGTCCCTCCCGATACTGATTCAAAAACTCCTCTTCTCTTGCAACTTAAATCCTGGGACGCAGAGTGCTTCGGGAGCCCTTCACCCCTGGTTTCCCACCTGGCACATCTGGCTCTGGGTTTCTCAGATCAAGATCCACCCATCCTCATGTCCACATATCCTCACTGTGGTGACCACCCAAGAAGGAGAAGCACCAGTGGTCCTGGGTTTGGAGTCCGGGGTCCCCAGGCTAGGGCAGAGTGGAGCTGGGTGCTTTTTTTTGGGGACACCCACCTTGCCAGAGGGTGTTTAGGGGCAGACTGTGGGGAGAGTTACTTGGCATGGGGGAAATGGCTGGACGATGCTCTTCCACCCGCTTCGGCTTGCGATGGGAAGCTCCCACCCTCAACATGGCGAGGCAGGGACTTGAAGCTGCTCGGCAGATCTTGCCTCCCCCCCCTTTTCCAGACCCCCTGCCAGAGGGATGGTGACTGCCTGCGTTACAAAACCTGGGAGCGGATCGCTCCTGGCTGTCTTCATTACAGGCTGTTGGTATTTGTGAAACTGGTTTATTCCCGGAACATTGGTCCGAGCTCTGATCTCATTTCCCGGGAGCTGGACAGCTGTCCAGCCCTGTTAATCTGGAGTAATGAATCACAGACAGGTCCATCAGATTTGCTGGGTGGGGAGGATGATGTCCAGCCCTGCACATATTCTCTCATTTATCTGTATAAACTTTGGGGGTGGGGGGGTGGGAGGGGGTGATTTTTGCCAGTGCGGGCTTAATGTGCGGGGTCATGTTCCTCAACCTCTGTGTCTACGTCATTTTGTGGGGCGGTTGGAAGGATGCGCGTATTGGTTGGGCATCTGTGTATTTTAGCTCATGAAAGAAAGATGTTTCTCTTCTGTCTCCCAGGACACTCATGGGACCATACGGGATGGATCGAACTGTGCATTGCTTTGATTTCTACAACTGTGCAAACGGGCTGGGTGAGTACTGAACCTCTGCAAGGAACACCAGGGTGGGCCGGGGCAGCTTGAACATCCCTCTGGTCCCCAGCACCTGCATCGTGATGTGCCTCCGTATGTGAAGTCTGATATCTCACAGAAGTACTGGTTCTTGTGCCTGCCTGTGTTGAGCATCTGATAGCACCTTTTGCAGCTGAGAGGTTAAAATAAGGTCAAAATCCCAACTGATTCCCCATTGATGGTGAGCAGCCACAGTACTGAGAGCTGTGCGGGAGTGCAGGGCCAGAGCCCCTCCCCTGAGCAGGACAGGGAGGGGGGGAAAAAAGGCTTTCCAGAATTTTCTGAATTAATTAAAATTGAAGAGTAAAAATAAAAATTATAATAATAAAAAAACAAATAAAACCCCAAGCACTTCCCAGCTGCCTGTCCCTGCCAGCTGCCACAGCCCCACTGCAGGCAGGGCCCCCTGGGGAGCCACCCCAATGGGCAACACAGGGCATTGCAGCTCTCCTGGGGACCGGGCTGTGTAAGCTTGTTTTGGAAAGTTTGTCCCACGGGTAAGAGTATGAGCACCGAGCAAGTCAGACATCCTTCCACGGTGCTCTGAACATCAAAGCATGGAAGAGAAGGGAAAAGAGATGGTCATATCCATCAGAACATGAGAAATAGCCACAGGTTCATAAGACTCAGCCCAAAAGGATGCAGCATAGCATCTCATCCGACCTTTGTGTATCCAGCAGCATAAATACTGGCGCTCTGTCATGGACTTCATAAAAAATTGCAGTCCTGCATCAGGATTTCTGAGGACCCACCCCACAGTCTCCTCCATAATTTTTAATTGCGAGTGCAGCTCATCATCCTGCAGATGTTAAGGGCCCTGGGTGACCAACTGGGGATCCCTCACGAGAAGTCAAACTCACCAGAGAAACAAGTTCAGGTTTCCTGAGAACTGAAATTAATTATAGATTCATTATTGGGTGTTTCCAGCTCTTGGGTAACAGGGTTTTACAGTGGGGAGGAACGACTTTCCTGACTCTTCCCCTGGTCTTCTGTCCATGATGTTGACAGGAGCTCAGAGAAATGTATTTGCTTGGTGAATATAATATTTTAATCTCTGGAGGTGGATTTGGTTAAGTTGATGGGATTTTAGCTGTTGGGTTAGATTAGCTCGTTAAAGTAGCTAGAAAAAAGCCTGACCGGGCTGCTGCTGACCTCTGGGAGAGGTGCGCAGATGTTGCAGCCCACTGCAAGCCACTTTGCTGGGGCGCAGTACTCCTCCTTTCCTCCAGTTTGTGGCCAGACTCTACATGGTCTTGCAATGTGCTGCAGGAAGGGATAATGACATGGATTTTCTAATGCCATTATAAGCTTTCTTCATCCTCTCTTGTGAAGCTTGAAACACCCAAGACAAGTGCTCGTCCTTCAGAAATCGTCCCTCGCTGCTGAGGACCAAGGGGTGCTTGCAGGAGCCCTGTATCTGCCATAGGTGTAGCTACTCAGAATATGATTTTTAGGGGAAAAATGGTACCTCCATGAGTTTCTTATTTCAGATGCAGGTGTTAGTCCAGCAGAGTTTCTTTAGAGCAGCATCAGTCTGCTCGGTGCCAGTGTGGCAGGTCAGCGTTTGGCCCCGGGTCTGTTGCTCTGTGGCTTTAGGTGGAAACCAACATGTGAACCTCAACAGAAGTTCAAAGGGGTTACCTGGCAGCTCCTAAAACCTGAACTTTGAATTAAAGAATAGCCATCAAAGGGAAGTGCTGATTAAGAAGCATTTCTCAGAAACACCGAGATCCCATTATCTTGACCTTCATCTTCTTAGGACAGCGCAGTGAGTGATTCACCTCCAATCTGTCCCTTCCTCCAGACAGAAAGAGCTGGCCAGGGCTGCAAGATCAACAGAAGGATTAAGGGAAATGTAATTGAACATTGCTAGCTTAGGCGTAAAGCAGGTGGCCTCTCTCTGTACAGACCGCCGGGAGCACGGCACGGCAGTCAGTGGGGTTGGTATACACTGGAGATGATTACAGTTGGGCTAAACAACCAGATTAGCCAGGACGCCCCTTGACCCCTGGTATAGGGAGCCAGGAGCAGGTAAGATTATAGCTTGAGAAGTTGAGAACTGTGACACTGGCATTATTGGGAGCAGGATTAGATACACCAGAGAAGCTCGAGGGTCTTGAAGAAATTTATAGAATTGCTAAGAATCTAAAGAAAACGTCATCTCGGTCAGTCTAACCTGTATGCCCACCTGGAGTTCCCGCATAAACATTTATTCTGCAAAACAGAAAACACCGGAGATATAGGCATCAGCTCCAGGATCTTTGCCAGAAAGGAAAGATTAAATAGAGGGATCCAAAATAGGCTAGATTATCTGGCCCTAAGTATGACTTAATAAGCATTATATCAGGACTTTGATGCTGTGATAATTAAAGAGCCGTTATTTACCTACACTGGGTCCCAAATATAAATTTGGTTGAAGTAAGTGTTTAAAAAATATGAAGACTCCCAGGAATGCCACCAGCACAGTCTTTGATGATTTGGGTTTGCTGCAACCAGTCCCGGGCTGTCCCAGAGTCTGGTCCGAGCCCTGGGAAGGGTGAGCCCTTCCTCCTCCTCCTCTTCCTCACCACCCTGGTGGGGACTCCCCAGTGCATCTCTCAGGGGGCAGGACCAGCATCCGCAGTGCCTGCATGGGGAGGCGGCTGCTGGGAGGGCAGCATGGGCAGAGCCTGGCAGCATCCATCTGGTTTGCCAACAAGGGAGTTAAAAGTCAGGGTTTTTTCCCTCTTCCCCCCCGCCCCAGTCAAAGTTTGAGTGTGTCTGGGAGCAATACTGTGAGTAATTGCTGATTTTAATAACAAGATTGGATTTTCTCCTGACATCGTTGGGGATAAAGGAGGATTTGTAGATACTTCAGCTATATTAAGCCATTATTACAATTGATTTGCAGACACAAAAGGGAGTTGAGTCATTATTGATTTGATACCTCGGCAGAGGAGCCTGTCACAAGCAGGTTTGTTGGGCTGCCGAGCGATGCTGCAGCTGTGCCTCTTCTGAGATGCAGATTTTTACATGATTTGTCAAGTGCGTTTTATCATTCCTAATTACTTAATGTACTGGTATGAAGAAAGATGTAGGATGACTTCTTGAGTCATCACCTTGGCTTAAGCTGGATTTCCAGTGTCATCCTCATCTAGGGGGACTGATGGGGCTTTCCTTCTGCAGGACCCCCCATGCCAGGGGTTTCCCAAACCTATCCCAAGTGTAAGCCTGCTCTCCAGGGTCTCTCTGCCAGCTGGTGGCAAAGCCCACCAGCAGCCACCCCAGCCTGGTCACCAGCAGAGAAGCTTTCCAGCTGAGCATCCTCGGCGACAAGCAGGTTTTACCTTCTGTCAGTGGACTTCGGGACTGCAGCATCTCTTCCCTGCTTTGGTCTGCAGGTGCCTGACCTGTCCCCATGCCTCAGTGAGGCTCACGGTTCTCGGAGATACCTCTTTTGGGTGATATTTCCAATTTTAGTGAATTTCTTTAAAAATGCAATGCAGAACAACATTGGTGCCTTTTCCTGACGTGTTTTGCCATGAGTTCCCACTGTCATGGGTAAAACAGCTCCTTCCGTACACCTGTGGGATGTATGGTTTAATGCATCAAGCCCAGGAAATAAACTCCAGTGCTTGGATGGGGCTGGGGTTTCATGCTTGGGAGAAGCAGCAATTGGTGCAATACAGGAATGAAATGAAAAAATGTGATAAATCTGTTTTTAATCACAATTTTAATGTAAGGCGACTTGAGAGACAAGGTCTTTCCCTAGAGGTAGCTGAAAACTGTGAGGGTCCTTAGGGCAGAGCTTGGGTTATAAAGGAAAGGGAACTAGGGATGGAAATAGTGCCGTTGTCCCGAGTAATCCCAACCCAGGGTCCACTCCTCTTCCCCCCTGCTTGTTTCAGAAAGGGGTTTCGTGTTTTGGGGAAGAAGCTGTGCTCTGCTCTCCTGGAGGGAGCCACTTCATGCCTCCCAGGACCCCCCCCAAGGCTTGGAGCAGCTCATCACCCCGGGACAGCAGCCAGTGGATGAAGGCTTCACGCTGGCTGTGCCCCTCTCTGCGGTGCTGCCTGTCCTCGGCATGCCCTCCTGTCCAGAGCAGCAAAATGCCTGACCGGAGGCTCTCGGGAGAGATTTGTTAATTAAAGCCAGGCTTTTTAATCCTTCTGTCCACAGCCTGGATCTTCGAAGCAGGACTTAATGAGCCCTGGACAAACAAGTCTCTTGGGTCTTTTCCTGCCAGCCAGCTTATGCATGCCAGCAGAGACAGGTCCTGTGGCTGGAGAGGTGGCCGTGCAGCGTGAGAGCCCTTTGCCAAGGTGCTGCTATGGGGGGTTTCGCAGACACAGCAAAGGTCATCTCTGCACCCTGGCACCTGCCTCTGGGCTGCTCCTCTCAGGTTCAAACACTGACAAAAAGTGGCTGCTCCTGATGTGCAGCTCTGCCATCGTTGGCAGCTTCAAAGGCTGCTGTGGAGATGCTGCCAGAGCCTGGCAGGCGGGCGAGCTTGCAGCAGGGATGTTCTCACCACTGTATTGAACCTGGGGCTTGTCTAGATGTCACACCTCAGTGGGGGTCTCCTGGAGCAACGCTTGTCCCCAGTAACGTTTCCTATGACAAGTCTTGTCAGAGACACAAGCACAGTCACCCATGAGTGACCGATTCAATGGCAAGCGATGAACTTGGGGTTGGGGCAGGTGGTTGCTTCTTGCCTGTGCCTTTCTTGGAAGCTTTGTCCCCACTGCTTTTGCTCCGAGCAGGTGCTGTCAGATGCCTTTAGCCTTTGTCTTGTGTCCATGGCCGCATCCTGTTGCTTCTGCTGCTGCTTGTACAGTGTGGGGGATACATGGGGCTTTCAACAAATGGTTTTTAAAGGGGGGGTCAAGCGGTGCTTGGGTGCCTGGGAGCTGTGCTGGAGGCTGCGTCCCTCCGAGACGGCCCATGGAAACTGCACTCCTTTGTGTGATGGGCACTTCTCTTCCTCCAGGGATTAAGGTAATTGGTGGCATCAAGGAACTCACTGGAGAAGAATATGGAGTTTATGTCAAGCGGATCCTTCCAGGGGGTGTTGCTTATGCAGACGGTGAGTTAAACATGGTGCTGAGCACCACAAAGTCTGAGACAAACCAAAAGACCGTGTATTTATTTTATATGTTGCCTTATCAGACATTTGAGGGGTTTTCTCCCAGATTTTCCAGCAGCGGGGACATTTTTGTACTGTGGCAATCATTGTAACATCCGACGGCAGCCTCGCCTTGGCTTCTCAGCATATGTACCATTGCTTCCTGTCTTTAAAGCAGGATCCATCCCTGCCACACAAAGAACTTCACTTCGCTGCCTGTCCTTTCCCATGTGCCACAGACTGCCCGTAGCCCTGAAATGACTGGAGATCCTTTTGCAAATTCTGCTGTGCTCTAGGCCACTGATTTCATTCTGAGCATCTTCAGATAAGGAGGTATTAGGAAGAGCTCTGCAGAATTCATCTTTCATAACTTAAGTTGAGAAATATTTTTTTTTTCAAATGTTACAATATCATTTTTCCATATAATAAAGAAAAATAAATCCAGAACAGGTGGAGGTGCCACTTGTGGTTTTCTACCTGACCTAGACTGAATTAAGTAAAAACTTTATTGCATTTTTTGGTATTTACTTTCGTAACTTCCTACAGCAGAGGAATTGCTGCGACGTCGGCATGGGTTGTTTGGGGAGGTTGCAGAAACTTCGTCTCTGGACATCTTGAGAAACAGGTTGGATGAGCATCTCAGGAACGACCTATGCATATTTCATTCTGTGTCTGGACAAAGGGAGGAACTGTCCAACCTCTCCCAGTCCCTTCAAGCTGTATTTTCTGCAGTTTCTATCCATTAGTTTTCTTTTCTAGGGCGCCTGCAGCCAGGAGACCAGATCCTGGAGGTCAATGGAGATTCCTTGATTGGGATTACAAGTGAGAGGTACCATATCCAAATGAAAATTTTGCATTCCTGTTGCTTTTGTATAATTCTGTGAAGGGGTTTAGGCTGCAGGTTGCATGGAGGATGCCAGGGCATTGCTTCATCTGTGCTCTGACGCAGCCAGCGCTCTTCCCGAGAGCCAGTTTGGGAATTATCAAATGAAAAGTTTCTATATAAAAATAGACCAGCGAGCCCAAACCATATTTGTGAGATATTCAGACATCTCCCCAAGATGCTGTTTTTTTAACACCTCCTGGCACTCCCACTCCATCTGCTGCAGCTTCCCAGCAAGCCTTGCAGCTCCTCGTGCCAGTGATTAGCCAGTGCCTAAGCCCGACAGTGCTGTTCCGCACAGGGAATTCCCTCCAGAGCTGCAATCCAGCCCCCCACCTCCCTGCCAAGAAAATAATTAACTGATCCAGAGGAGTACAGCACTTTTGGGGCACCTTTTCCCATTAAATGTGCTAGCCTGCTCCTGCCTCGCACTTCTGCCACGAAGATGATCCCAGGGCTGGAGCCCCTCTGCTGTGAGGACAGCTGAGAGAGTTGGGGTTGTTCAGCTGGAGAAGAGAAGGCTCCAGGGAGACCTTAGAGCCCCTTCCAGTCCCTAAAGGGGCTCCAGGAAAGCTGGGGAGGGACTCTTGGTCAGGGATTGGAGCCATAGGACGAGGGGGAACTGTTTTAAACTGAAAGAGGGGAGATTTAGATGACATCTCAGGAAGAAATTCTTGACTGTGAGGGTGGTGAGACACTGGCCCAGGTTGCCCAGAGAAGCTGTGGCTTCCCCATCCCTGGAGGTGTTCAAGGCCAGGTTGGATGGGGCTTTGAGCAAGCTGGTCTAGTGGGAGGTGTCCCTGCCCATGGCAGGGGGGTTGGAACTGGATGATCTTTAAGGTCCCTTTCAACCCAAACCATTCTATGATTCTATGGCGTGCTTAGGCTGGCTGGATGCTTGGGAAGCAGCACAAGGAGCTTCTCCTGTTCCCAAACCCCCAGAGTGGCTGGTTTTGATGAAGGAGGTCCCCAAGGACATCTCTGCAGCTGCAGGGAGGCTGTGTCTGGCCCCTCACAGACTGCCGTGACTCCTACAGGGACACATGTATTTTGAACCAGAAAGCGTCTGTCCCTGAGACAGAAATTTCCCAAGGGAGGAGATGTGCTGGGAGGTATTTGCTCATGGCCACGTGCATCTTCTGGGTCGGCTTCTAATTTATTGTAGAAGTGGGAAAATCAGGCTGTGACTTGGCTGCTCCACAGGCATCCAGCCAAAAAAGGTCCCTTGGCTGCTGACAAGGTTTGCCCAGGCCATGGGTCTCTGCCCAGTTTGCCGTGAGCTTTGTAAAGTGGCCAGGTGAGCTCAGTGGAGCACCACTGCAAGCTGGCGTTGATGTATTGTGTTCCTTGTCTCACAGAGCCGTGGACATCCTGAGGACAGCGTCGGCCACCAGCCACATGCGCCTTCTTATAGCCCGCGATGATGATGCCAGGTAAGGGGTGTCATCTCACACTGGGAGGGGGGATTGCAGCACTATAGCTGGATTGCCTTTGAGCTAATAGGGCTCAAAGACCATGGTGAAGATGGAGGTGGCCAAGGGTCTTTGATAACTACACCGGTGCGAACACTCCAGAACTGTAATGGGAAGGGAAGGAAAGCTATTGGCTCCCAGGTGCAGACCTGGCTCCAGCCCAGCCTGTCCTGGGTCTGCGGGGCATCCCAGCATCAAGCAGATTTCCGCAGGTGTTTTCCCAGCAAGGACCAGGGCAGCTCCAACCTCGGCTGTAGGGTGGCATGGGCTTCTTCAGCTCTGCTGTGTGGTGCTGAGCTACCTATGGCTTATCATGTCCTGCACAGAGCTTTGGATGAAGACACAGAGGGACAGCAGAATCTTCCCTTTCCAGTTAGACACGTTAAGGTCTTCCTTCCCCAGAGGATTCCTCCTTCCCAGTGAGGATGAGGAGTTTCTCCCTGAAACCTCTCCACTTGCTGCTCCCTGGAAAACCTTGCTTTCTCTAGAGATGCTTGAAGGATTCAAAAGGAGGAGGAAAGAGTTCTGTTGTCTTGGCTGGATTTAAGCTGTGTGAGACGATGATGGTGTCATGAGAGAGGGCACAGTTGTGGAAACCAAGGTATGGGATGAGTGGGGTCCTTTGTTCACATCCCCTGGGAGATCTGGGGCAATGTGCTGGAGCATCCTCTCCCTGTTGAATAGGAACACAGATCTGGAAACTTGAGGTGCACGAGGAACCACCAAAATGAGAGTGGGTTTAGGCAGAGCGCGGTCGTGGGCAGGCAGGCTGGTGGTGCCGAGGCTTTGCACTGCGCATGGGTGGCTGAAGATCACAGAACCGTTTGCTCAATGTACCCGCATCCCGTTAGCATCAGAGATGATGGTTTCATTCCTTATCCATCAGCAACTGCGGAGCGTTACTGCCTTAGCAGAACAGTGAGAGTGCTGTAATGACAGGGATGAGACTAATTTTGACTCAGTAGTATTCTGGTGGAAGAATTATTTGTTATTAATGACGGACGGCTTTTTACCTACACTCTTCTGGTGAAAGTAACATCTCACATCTCAAATTATTATATTAACTGCAAGTCCTTCGGCAGCTGCTGAGGAAGCCCTGGGTGAACTGAGCAGGTCGCCAGAGCTAGACTTGGGAGTTTGACCCTCTTTTGGTCCAAGTAAGGATGCAGTTCTGTGCCGCAGCGGTCCCTGCTCTTGCCTTAGAGGTGGAAGTTGCCGTGGGCATCTCATGATGGCCCCTCTCTGAGTGACTCTTGCTGGGGCTGGTCCCCAGCAGGAAGGATGGGTTCCTGCAGCTGAGCAGCTCCCGATGCCCAGGTTTGGTCAGGGAAGCACTTTATTTCTCAGCCAGAGCCACCAAAGCAGGTTTTCAGCCTTCACCCATGCTGTTCAGGCATCTCCTAATATCTTAAATTGCAGCAGATGTTTCTTACAACATACGCACACATGACTCTGTCGGCAGCTCCAGCTCCTTTGTGCATCTGTTGGCAGTCCCCAATCACGCGGCGAAGGAGCTGCTGGAAAACCAACCGAGGGAGACTGGGAGGGCAAGGAAACTTTAAGCAATTTATTTGGCCTCTGTTTGCTGTTGGTTACCTGTTAAATCTGCAAAAGGTTAGCTGGCAGGAGAGTGGGGAAGTAATCAGTTTATTTATTTTTATTTTTTAAAAGATTTGCAGAGATTTTGCTTACATAATCATCTCACAAACCGTTTAATACAAAAATACATATCTCCAGGATTAAGGGCTGTGGAAATGGGGGAAGGATTTTTCTGCTTTCTACTCTTTTTTTTCCCCTTAGTTTTGTCTTTATTTCATTGATACCCTATTATCTTTTAAGTCTGCCCTTGAGCGCAGGCAAGCAGAGAGCCCTCTGTCTGGGTTGAAACGGGCTCTGGCTTCCCAGGGACTGTCAGCTCTGGAGGTGATACCCAGGGAGATGCTGCACTGTGAACTCTGGTGAGTTGAGGGCAGCCTTGCACCTTCCCGCTGCCCAGCTAAGTGGCTCACGGGGCATGAAAGCTGAAGGAAGAGACGGTGTAATTCGGTGTATTTGCAGATATTCACATGCAGGTCGCCTTTGTAAAGCCTGAGCGCACAAGGCATGCTGGAGGAGGGAACGAAATGGCTCTGGGTTTGGAAGATGATCCAACCTACCTGCCAATGTTCCCAATGACTCAGCTGAGTAGCATTTTGTTGTGGTTGCCCTCGGGTGAATTTGACTCACAAATGCTATTATTCATCCCTGGAGTTAATTATAGGCCCAAATTACCTGTGCTCTTAATGGAACTCAGTCCTGGTGTGTATAAGATGCATGTTTTCAGCCTGTCGCATCAGACATGCTGCAAAGAGTGGCAGTAATGCTAGAGCTTAAAGCAGAAAATTCAGATTTAGAGCTGGACACATTGGGTTTGGATGGCGGTTGGATCTGATTTTCATCTGTGCTCATCTTTAGCTAATGAGGATAATTTTATTGCATATGCATAATTATTGTTTATTCGTTCTCAGCCTGAAAGTTAGAATAGTTCCTTGTTTCTATGCGTTGCACAGATATCATCCTGATCTTTCAGGTTTATCACTGCGAGAAAGCCTGTTTGCGCTGCACCTCCTAGTTACGTGCATGATAAAATGCTAAAATACATTGCATCTCCGTGTGATATACCCAGTCATCTCGGTGAAAATGGTGTATTGTAGTAGTAGGGCTTGCACAAGGAGCAGGAAGGAAAGCAGCCTGCTTTTCTGCAAATGCATAACCAATGTCAACCAATACCCAGGCATCAGCTGGAATTCATGCCCAGCCTGGTGGGAATGCAAGGTAATCCCCTTTTTTCCTGCATGTGACAGCGGTGGCTCAGCCTGCGGGTTTCTTTGAGCACTCGGTGCTAAACTGGAAGGCAGTGGTGGGGTTGGCTCCTGCAAGCCTGGGGTGTCCCAGGGTCATTGGGGACAAATGTGCATCCTTTTACCAAGAAGCTGAGGTGTACCTGTGCACATCCCCACTTCCTCGGCAGTTATGGAAAAGCAAATTCCAGCACCAGCGTGATGTGCTGGCCCAGCCCAGCCAGTGGAAATGCTGCTAGCCGGGCACGAGAAAATCTGCTTTTGTGATGTTTTTACAGTGCTTCGGGTTCACGGTTCCCACTGACCTGCAGGCTTTGTTTTTTTTGAGACAAGCTATTAATTTATCTGGTGTCACAGGCTCCTCTTTCTCCCCCAGCTGTGGTGCAGAGCTGAGGTTTCCAGACGCTGAGTGCTCACATAACCTTTGATGTAGGATTCATCCTTTGTTCTCCCAAGAACAAAAGGGCAGGACAAAAAGGTATTATGAGATAAAACAACAATATTCTGCAGGCAGATTGACCCCCTGCTGCTTAATCTGCAGCAAAGTTGACCTACAGCTGGCTGCCACTGGCAAACCCCATTATCCCCCTCCACGCCATGGGGCTGGCTGAAGGCTGTGCAGGTCCGAGCTCTGTTACAGGGATCCTCCAGACCTCAAATGTCTGTATCTTAATGAAAAAGAGCTGGGGAATGGATTGATAAAATGAACTTTCCGCCTAATACAATCCAATTAATTTTTTTTTTTTTTTTTTTAAATAAAGCTGGGCATTTCAGTCCTGCAGGCATCTGGCAATTCAAAATGTTTTAGTAAGGGTCAAATTTTAAATATTAAAGACATGTTCTGAAGTCTTTTGGTGTCTGAAAGCATAAAGCAACACTTGCTGCCATTTCTTCAGCCTACTTGTTCATTAATCAGCAATGTTTGGGCATTGTCTGCCCGCTTGCAAATTCCTTCAAATACAGCACTGAGCAGAAAATTAATTCTCAGGAGATTGACAGCAGAAAGTGTATTGCTTGCTGCTGGGATAAGTGTGTGCTTCAAGTTAGTCGTGTGTTTATGACCTTGGTGGAACTGGGGCTTGCCGGATTGACCAAAAAAGCAGGAGCTGGGACAGTCGCCCGTGATGTAGCATTTAGTCACCTCATCCCTAGGGCAAATGGCTGGGCTGGCCCCAGGCTTGCAAAGCAACCCTGAGCTTGGAGCTCGCTGTTCAGGCTCCTGAGCGAATAATGATAAATACTTCTTTGTGGGTGAACTTAACGACATTGAACTAAACAACAACAAAGAATGCTTGAGTCATAGGTGCCCTGCTTATAACAGAGTTAGACAGCATGGACTGGTGATTGGGTTTGCATTGTTTAGCAGGGTTTAAAAAGCATAAGAGCTGCCAGACTAGTTGCATTTGTATTGACTAAGAATTTTATAGCCATTGTTTTAAGTTCATAACCTGTTCTGTGCTCTGATGGATTATTATCTCAGGAAAATGTAACAATAGATGACCACAGAAACACCCAGCCCAAAACTAAAACCCAACTGCCAATGGCTTGGTAACCACTGGAAATAACAGGTTAGCTTCCAGCATGTTAGACCTGCCATTGCAATGGGTCATGGAGCGGTAAGGCCATCGACCATGAGTTACCAGTGAAATGAGAGTCTGAATCATCTGTAGAAATAGAGAGGCTTTACTGGAGCGTTGGAAAAATTCTGCTAAGGTAAGATCCATCCAAGGCTTAGCCCAGGGAACCACAGAACAGCAAACCACTGTGCATTGCTATAGGGTCTAAATTGTCCTTCCATGTTCTCAGTGCTTTTACGTCTATTTCAGTGCCTAATGCTATGAAACCGCTTGTTAGAACAGTTTTGTGGAAGATGGGGGTTTTGAACAAAGTAGTTGTCTCTTTTAAGCTCAGGGGTTTAGTTGATAAAGACAATAGTGTTGATGCAAAGTATTGGGATTCACCAAGGCATTCCACTAAGTATTGTGTGACACTTGGATTTAAAATTAGCATTAAATGGAATGAATAAGGCATACATTTGATGGCAATATTAGATAAGGCAGGCACCGGTCTTTGAAGTTGTTTAATGAGCTGGTTGTTAATGGGAAGAGGTAAATAACTGAGAGCATTTCCAGCAGGAACCTAAGGAGCTGATGATTCATCCATCATTTAATATTGTTGACTCTAATCTAGCCAATAATATATAACATCTGTCCCGGTAAAGTACGCAGATGACACAATGTCTGCTTGTGTGTAAGAGGAGTCTCCTCACTAAGGAAACTTTGCTGTGGCTGGTTTCCTACCAATTTATGACTCGAGCTTGTCTGACGGTCAAGTGTGAGAGCTAGCCACTCATAACCAGGCTTTTCCTGTGGCTATAGCATCAAGAAGGCACCTTCCCACAGGGATTCTTTCATGCCTTCAAAGTGGACATCTAATGTTGTTACTGTGGCCACTTCCAGGGTCTCTCCCCATTGCTTGGCTGCTTGTTTTAATGACACCTGTAAGAAATTAGTCATCCTTGAGGCTCTTCTCTCGGTCTAAAGGTTGGATTGAGCTAGAAGTGTTGGGTTATGAAGTGAGAAGACTGCACAGTTGCAGAGGGACAGCACGCTCCTGGGAGCCACGTTGCCCAACGAGACAACGTGGCAGGGACGGGCACAGGAGGCTGATGCTTGAACGTGGCACCTGCTTTCTATGCCTCCTCATCCAAACCGATGTGAGAGGCTCAGGGCAGCTCAAAGCAGGGTTACAGAAATGGTGCAGGAGCTGGTAAACATGGTTAATGGTGGTTCTTAATGGTTTAAGAGCTCAACATGTTACACTTGGGAAGAGGAAGGTCATGAAGCAATTCACCTCTTGTGTATAGGTAGTTATGGCTTATCAGGGACTCAGCACGCTTAGGTAGTTATATGGTGGTCAAACTCAACCTGGAAGGAAAGCATTAATGAAGGTACTCGGGCACCGAGCCAGCTTTCCAGGGGATGTTGCAGATGAGATTACTTTGTAGAGGGGCAATATAGGAAGCAGGGGTGTTTACCTCAAGACAGAGGGATCATGCTAAATGTTTGTGGGCTGCCATTCCTCCTTGTTCTTGAATTCACTGACAAGCCCTTCTGATCTTGATACCTGTAAATTTAGGATGTGCCTGCTGGTTCAGCATCTTCAGCCATGAGCTGCTGGGAAGAGTGCAGAAGTCTGCACTGCCCCAGCACACTTTGTGCATGCAGGTCTTTTTTAAAGTCTTGGCTCCAAGACTTTAGCCTATGATGTTCATGGAGGACATCACCATGGACGGGATTCAGAGAGTGGGCTGCTTCTTTTGCATGTGCTCCAGAAGCCATCTCCCATCTTCACCCCAGCAAGAGCTAGCAGGATCTGCTTTCTGTCTAGGAAAGGAGGATTAAAAACAGAATAATCTACATTTAACTATTCTGGAAGGAGTCACAAATAGACCAAGCATTTTTGGTTTATGTTTGCATAGTTACAGCTCCTTCTGACAGTCTGTTTAATTTGTGTGGTGTGTTAGCTAAACTTCTGAGCCTTATAGTTGGAGGTGAAATTATCCCAGCTCATTCACAGGAGGATCCAAGTGGTGGGGTGCAAGCCAGGGGTGCAGGGCAGGGTGCAAGGCAGGGGTATAAGGGAGGGCTCCTGTGTTCATACGCCCTCTCCCAGGAGATACAGTCCCCAGCACCGGTGCTTATCCATACATCCCTTCCCAGCCCCTCTTGCCCATGTTCACTCTGAAGAGTTTCCAGGGCAGGGAAGGAGTACACTGGAGCTCCAGCCCATCACAGAAAAGCTGCACTGCCATGAGATTGACTATTGACCTTAAGCCTTGCACAACCTCTTGACACCGCAGGCATTGTACCCTTACGCATAAGAAAGCTCTGTCTGGTCCCCATTGCTGGAGGAAATGGGCCCTATAGACGTGGTAGTAAATCACTGCCATCAGAGACACCATTGTCATATAATCAGGTGGGGAATAGTTTTGAGCAGCAGCTGACTATACCGTGTTTTTCTTTCCAGGAGAGAGTTCTCTGAGCTGCTGGAGAAGTTCGGCTCCCAGAGCAATACGGGCTCAGCGCGGAGCTCGCCGATCCTGCATGGTGGCAGTGAGTAGCTCAGCGTGCCTTTGGGGGGAAACCAAAAGCCCCTCACTCTGCTGAGAAAGTTTTCTTTATCCCAGTGTTATTTTGAAGGAGTTTTGATTTGATTTGTGTAGGTGTTTGGGTGGAGGTTCACAGGAAGTCTTGCTCGTCCTTATTGCAAGCACTTAATACGTCCCCAGGCATGGCCAGTCCTGCCTGCACAGAGCAAGCACAAAGTGAGGTAGCAAGCTAGCCTCCTTGGGGTGAGCAAGGAAGTGAGTTGGGGTTGTAACGGCTTCCCAGATCCCCAAACTCAGCTTAACTGACATGCTGGGCAGGTAACCCCAGCACTACCCACCTCTGTAGGTGCAGCCTTCTACTATGGGTTTCAAAGCATTTCAGCAATCGTTCATTCAATGACCATTGTTTTTCATTTGCAAGTGGGAAATGCTTAGTGAGTTGCAACAAGGTTAGCCTAAGCCAGGTGCAAGCACATCAGATCACATGTGCATGGGGAAAGAAGGTGTCCTCTGGCTCGGCATCCCACCAGAAGGCAGTCAACACTTCCCCTGTGGCAGAGGTATGTAGAGCTGGCATAGGGGTGACAGTCCCACACCGGAATTGTGAAGAGCAGGCTGAACATTTCCTCTGCATGTCTTTAACTCCCATGTGGTTTCCCCAAAAAGCTAGGAAAACAGTGTCAGCTCTCAATGGTAGAGCAAGGGAAGAGGGTGATGCTGGAATATTTGCGTTCCCTAGACTGACTCTGGCTTTGCTGTTCAGGTCGATACCTGGAAAGTACATCCTCAGGCTCCTCCTCGCGCTCTCAGAGCCCGCTGCTGCTGAGCCCCGCCAATTCCCACAGCCCCTTCATCGGGAACCCGACTCATCCCCTTCACACACAGTACGTACGGGTCGCAAGGGGCCAGCCCGACAAAGCCTGTGCCTTGGTCAGTGATGAATATATCACCAAATGTCTAACACTGTCTTAGGGGCAGATCCCGTAAATACCTCCTGTGTCTGAAGAACTGCTTTGTTCATCTTTATATCCTCTATACCAGTGTATCACCACAATGCCTCGGAGACCACGGCGTCTTCAAGAAGTCCTTGTCATGGTGACAGCTTGACTGTTCCTGGGAAGCCTGTGCCCAAGAGCTGAAAAGCTTCTCTGTTGAGGCAGTCAATATGTTTGCAACATGGTTAACTATGCAACTGTTCCTCCTCCTCCCCTCTGAAAGCCGGGGAGAAGCTGAGGCTTACAGCCAGCTGAGAGGACCCTGCTCATCACCTTTAAAAACCATATCATGAGCGGAGTGTTTCCGTGAGGCCAGTGGTGCTTTCAGAGGGTGTTTCAGGAGCATGCTTTCCATTGCCCTGCTTCTGGCATGTTGACATCATGCAACAAGAGCACAAGCTCAATGCAAACACTCCCAACACCCTTTGCTTTGGTGTCAACAGCGGTTGCCTACAGACACCACATCCTTTTGTCTCCAGAGCATCTCCTGGAGCATGTGTTTTCATGTGGTCATCTGTCCCTTTCATATTTCGCAGGGTCACAGGTTTGGACAGGCAGAGCTTGTTTTTCTGAAGAGTCTCATCTCCAGGGTGCATGGGGTTGCCCTTCTCAAGAGGGACAGCTCGAAGGGTGTTAACAGTCATGGAATTGGTACCATTCATCCCCAGGGGTTGCAGCTTCCCTTTCTTTGCCAGCATAAACAAGCTAAGTCGCTGGTAAAGAGAATCAGACCTCACTGCAGAACCAGTAAATCCTCTTGCTAAATACCAGCTCTTTATTAGGGATTTGCAGAGGACAAATATTTGGCACCAGAGGTTTAAGCTGCTGGTGCGGAGTGAGAGACCCTTACAGAGGAGAGGCCAGCTCATCTACTTGGCAGCTGGTTTGGACAAACTAGACATCCTTGTTCTGCTGTTAACCCACTCCAGGCTGTGATATAGGCTAGAGGGGACCTGGCTTGGTGGCCTCCTTGCTCAGTGCTGCCATGCTGTGCCATGGTCTCCTTGTCTCCATGCTGGTGCCAGGCCCCAGTGGTCTCCTCCTGGGAGCAGCATGAGCCGTTCAAGATCACAGACTGTGCAGAGCCTTGGTGGTCAGCTGCAGAGGTGTAACTCAGGCCATGTGCAGCGGGGTCTTTTCATGCATGCGGCTGCCATCCCTTACCCATCCTTTCCTCTCACTGCAGGTTGTCCCCAGCCTGTGACCTCTCATTCCAGTGTCACCTGAGTTCCTGCCACCCCACTGAGCAACTGGACCCAAATATGATTCAGTCTCGCCACAGAATAGTGTCTGTTATTTTGATTTGAATGGAGGGTTTTAATGCTACATTTCGTGACATCACTTTCCTAAAATATTTCTTAGACCTATGTTTTTTTCATAAGACTAAGACACATGAATGCAGTCCCTTTCCCCCCTGCATAGCCAGCTGGCTCTCCTGGGGGTCTGCTGCTGGTTTGGAGGGGTGCTGGCCACACGCTGCTCTGTCACTGGGGTGTCTGACCAGTGGGGATGGCATCGCTGTGATGGCATTGGTTATGCGCTGGTGTCACTGTGAGGCACAGGATATACAGCGGTCATTGCGCCTTAAGTTACCAGATAACACAAGGAGGACCAGCAACTGCAGACCGTTTGGCAAGTGGCTGCTGTGGAAATAAACTGAAAAGGAGAAAAGCCAGCTGCACCCAGCCCATTAGGAGGAAAAGGCTTGCTGGCCCTTAGATCTCACCAAATCCTTCCCCCAAAACCTCCCTGTTGCAATGCTGCCCACTGGACCATGGGTGGTCAGTGAAATCTCTGCTCCTACAAGCAGTTACGGCAATTGTGATCTCTCCTTCCCTGCACAGAGCCTCCAGCCATGACCCGGTCTTGGTGGCTCGTTGCGTCCTGGCTAGCAGGCAGCTCTTTGAAGGCAGACTTCTGACAAGGTCTAACCTTGTTACTGCTCCATTTGCAGTACATCTGTGACTGGGCAAGTCATCTGTACCACTGCCACAGAAGTAAATCAGTGTGGTGGTTATTGCTATAAAGGTGCTTAAGGGCTCATTTCTTAGGGCATCTTGCAAGGTTTTGAGTTCAAATCTTGGTTAAGACATAGTCAGCTGTGTATCCTGAGCTTCACTCAGATGTTTGCTAAGGGCTGCTTAATAGTTTACCCATCCGTAAATTGCTGTCTGGTGATTTAGGCCGGAGTTGCTGGATTCAAACAATAACCTTGTTGATTCTTTGTATGCTTTTGGCTATAAAAACCAAGAGTGTGAAATAGATATTAGTTAAACCTTTAGTTTCTTCTCTTTTTATTTTCTAAATGCAAATGAGCATGCCCCAGCATTTGGGATTATGTAAACCAGTCATCTTCATAATGCTGAACAATGCCTGCTGAGAAAACTGGAGTCCTCACCTCTTCTTCCCAAGGTTGGGTGGAAGAAAAGATGCAGAGGCAGAAAAGATTGGGAGAAGTTAGAAGGATCATGCATGGAAGGAAAGCCAGGCAGAGTTTGTTCAGCAACATGGGAAAATAAACCAGATCACCTTGAGTCACCTGCTAACATCTCTCCCTTGCAGCTACTCCATTGAATCAGGAATCCAGAGCATTTCTATAGCAAAATCCTCCGGCTTAGGGCTGACAATCAGTGGTGGATCTAACAGGCCTGATGGCCCCGTGATTTATGTTCAAGAGCTTTTGCCAGACGGTGACTGTTACAAGGTAAGTCAGTGTGGAGATCCTCAGTGACTTTACAATGGGGACCTCTCCTAGAAGCTGTAGCTGTTCTGAAGCAGTTTTTCTAAGAATAGATGAATAATGCATTGCACAGACTAATGAGGATTTGCGTTGCAGGACAAGGCTTTGGGCAGAGGGTTATTCCTTCCCAATGCTCTGACTTTCTCCTTCTTTGTTTAGGATGGTCGGCTCCGACCTGGTGACCAACTAATTGCTATCAATAAAGATTCTTTGGTGGGCAGCACACATGAAGAGGCCAGAAAAATAATTGCAAAAGCCAAATTCAGGTAGGCATGTAACATATTTCTCATCATCATCATGGTGCTGTTGGGTCTTAGGCAAAAACCCTTCATGTCATACCAATGTTTGGCTTCAAGAAGCATAAGGATTATTAGTCTTAAATGATGCTTCAAGATGGTCCTGATAGGTGATCATATAAGGAAATCTTGAATGCATGTATCATCTTGAGATGTAATTCAGACCTTCCCAATGTTCTGGTCCTCAAGAATATTCCCTATCACTGCCTAGCAGAGCTCTGCCACAGAACTGAAGGTCAAACAAGCTACCCAGCTGGTGGAGATCCAGGTACACTGGTGCAGGCTATGTGGGCTTAAGTGAGATTATGCTGGAGAAAGAACCGTGGGCATGGAAGTGCTGCAAATTTAAGTTGTGCTTTTTTTGTTGTTGTTGTTGTTGTTAATAAAATATTCTGTATTTGTTGTTTTTTTAAGACATGAGGGAAACACAGAAGTGGCCTTTATTCCTGGAAGGGGACGGTTACACCCTGGACTGTCAGTTCATAACAACATCCCATCGCCACCTCCAAAGGCTGTAGGAAACGGTCTGAGTTCCTGCAGACTGAAGGTCCATGTGAGGTCCCCAGAGGTAGGTTGAAGTTCGCATCTAAGACCACAGACATCAGTCATGCAATCTTTCTTTGATCAGAAAACTCTTCTTCAGGGACTCCGTGGTAGTTCTTCTGGACAGTGAAAAGTCTGTATTGCTGATGTACATATGTTTTACAGCCAGGTATTTTAAATCCGAAATATTTTTTCTTCTGTCTTGGGTTTGAGACAGCGAAGGATCTGTGGAGGTAATGAGGAGTTTCATCTCCAGGGCCTGCATTCAGACCTGTTTCAGAAGTCTCAGGTTTTAAAAAACCAAAACCCTTCTGTGGATAGCAACCTGCATCTCATTCAATACCAGTCATAGGGCTGGAAGGGATCTCAGGAGTCAGTTTGATCTAGTCTCCTACCCAAAGGCAGGAACAACTCTTTGTTCTTAAAGACCTCTGATGAGGATGAATCCCCAGCGTTCCTAAGCAGCCCATTTCTGTTCTTCACTAGCCTAATGATAATCCAGGCTTATTCTTCCTGTGAAGCCAACTCCATGTTGTGTTTGCAGAGACAAGCGCTTGAGCTGTGTGTGGTGAAACAGGATTTAACACCACCACCCTCATGATAATTTAGGCCTATGGCTGGATTCTGTGCATTTGCTGCTCCTCTCCTGGGCTGGTGCAATGCTGGGTATATCTTCTGCCCTCTTCCACGTAAACTTCCTTTAGAAAAGGCCAGCTGGAAGTTCCTTTCATACAAACATAATTCACAAAAGATCTTTCTTTCCAGACCCTGTGGAGACATGGACACGCAACAATGCCACATACATGTTGCCTTTGGGTGTACCAGGCTGGAGACCTGAGTCAACCTTAGCCTATATACATACAGCTGAGCAGTATAGCTAGATCCTTCACCATCCAGCAGGTGTGCTTGAGTAATGCTGTGCACCTATATGAAATTACACTGCCGGCTGGAATTAAATTGCTCCTTTCCTCACTTTGCTGCTGAAAGATGGAACTTCTAATGAGGTCTGGGCTTCCATGCTAGGGAAGGCAGGCTCAGGCGCCCATGCGACATGTCCGTATGTCCTCAGCACTGGTCCTGTGCCCCTCTCTGCATCTAAGCTCCCAGCTGTGGAAGCAGTGTCTCGGTGATGCTCAGCATATCTACCCTGTGACTATTTTTCCCTCTTGCTTGTGCTTTCAGCTGTGACTGGGCACTTGAGAAAGACCTGTGCACTGGTCTCAGCTTCCTGTCATGCTCACTGTGATAGTTATGTCTTTTGGGTAAATAACACCACTGGCTGCGGTCAGACTCAGGACCTCACTGGTGGGTTGGATGCAGAGCTTTAGGGAGAACCTCTATGAAGAAACCATGCAAGGTCAAATTCATCCTCAGCTCTCAATTACAGTAATGACAAACTCATTTTTCTGTGTGTGACCAGAGATTTTGAGATGGCTCAGGAACGTGCTTGTGCCAAGTGCTCCCAGAGAAACCCCTGAACACTCTTTTGGCCCATCTGCACAAGAGGTGTATGTGGTGCCTTTGCTCTTTACAGGCCGGATGGTTTGCTCTCTCTTGAACTCCTCTGTCTTCTGCTCTTTATTTACACCAACAGATTCTGCTTAGTGATTATCTGTGCTGTTTTGTCTTATTTTTCTAGAATAGACGTGAAAATCATTTTCCTGTGCCTTCTTTGTCGCCAGACATTTGCCCACCAGAGCTTACCGTCTCAGGTAAGAGACGTGCTAAATTGTTTTCTTTGTGTGGGTGACAAACACAGCCTTGGCTCCTCCGTGCTGAGGATGATGAAATGAATTTTGATCAGTGCTTATACTGCTGTAGTGGAATCTAACGGTGTGATAATGAGGCTCAGCCCGCTAGGAAAGAAAGAAGGTAGCAGCTTGGCTTACTCAACTGGTAGTAATTATGTCTATGTTTGTCCATAGTAGCAAAATTCTTTACTAAGGCATTTGGAGGACTAACGTATTCGTAGGAGACAACTTCTTCCACTCTTAGCCTGTGCTTCATCTGCAGCAGGATCTTTGCCTACATGCAAAGAACATGTCAGACTTGCATCCAGCAAGTCCCATTGCAGGCAACATTCCCTTCTGATGGGAATGGGTGGTCTTTGGAGACACAGTATGAAAAGAGTCAATTAATGATCATTGTAATGTACATGGCAACCCTGGGCATTATACAAGCATTAAGGATGCCCTCAGTTGGTCTAATTGGGGAATTGCTTATAGATGTTATTAAGTTGCATTAGAGAAATACACCCAAGCTTCACTTCTGGCTTACTTTTCCATGCCGTGTTTTCTCTCCATGCTCTGAGTCCCATACTGAGCTCTTAACTTCTTGGGGAGAGACCTGCTTTGTTCACCTGACAGGACGGCAGCAACAAGGCGTGAACTCAAATCACCCTGCCACTTCACAGGTCCCTTAGGAATCGCAGAAAACCTCAATAACCCCCATGATCCAGCCTCCAGGGAGATGACCACCAGCAAAATACCCCATATCCCTATGACATGAAGGTTACTTCTGCCCAGGGGAAAAACTGGGCTTTCCCTAGCAAGCACAGCCCATCATTCTCGCCACCACAAGTCAGATGGCCCTTCCTTCCCCATGTGCTCCCAAGGCACTGGCCCCGCTTGCAAATCCCTGTGCCGTGTTGTAATTTCCATCTGGAAGGCTAGGAGCAAGCATTGCAGGGTAAATTGTGTTTAGTCTATACCTGAGATTAGTGGGAGAGACAGGGAGCAGGCGGTGCTGGGCTGGGTGTGCGTCAGTGCTCTGCTCCCAGGGATGCCTGTCTCACCTTGGGCAAGCTCAGCAGGCTTCAGCCTTCACCTTCCGTGCTCTGCACTGCAGAGACCCCGGGACAGGGACTGCCCTTGGTCTGTCCTCCCTGCCCTGAGCATCCTGCAGCTTTGATTTCAGGTAGGCTCTTAGGTGGCCACTGGTGACAGCCAGAGCTCCTGGTGATGGGGAGCAAAGCCCTGGGTCATGGAGGCAATCTGGCAAATAGCAATGACCTAATCACTTCCTGACTTAGTCAAGGGATTTCATTACACGCAGGGGGTTTTTTTATGTGAAATGCTGAGAAGGCTTTGTGTCAATGTCATCCATGAAAACAGACAAGTGGCTTTGAAAGAGCAGTGGCCAGGCTTGGAGCCTGGACCAGTGACTGCTCTGCAGGTGCCTCATGGATGCCCTAGATATCACCATGTCTGGAGCTGATAGCAAAACCACGTGGAGCTAATCCTGATTAGCCATGCGTTGAAGGGTAACAGCTCTGCCCTTGAACTTGGAGAGTAAAGTGTTAGTGGCCAGTCCAGCAAACCCATTTATTACCTCTTGCTGCTTCCCAGCTGCTGGCGTTAGCAGAGCGGATGAATGCCCAGATTAGGAGGATTATGCTTGTGCAGCACCTCTGCTGCTTCTCGCTGCCTTCTCCTTGCACCTGGTCTCTGCCCCAGTGGTCAAGGAGGATGTGGTGAGAAGTACTCCAGAGGTTCAGGAGAAGCAGTGTTACTTGGAGAGATGGGATGTTAATCAAATCCCAGGCAGGCGAAAGAAATTGCTCCCTGGGCAAACCCTGTGCCACTGGCATGAGAGAGAACGTTTTCACTGACCTGGGCTGATGGCCTGAGAGTGAGCAGGGGCAGGCAGCAGGGCAGGCAGGCAGCAGTCCTGCACCTTTCTGGAGTCTGGCAGGGGACCTCCTGAGCGGGTAACGCCTTCTGCAGCCCTTTTCCCAGGGAATGTCGTGGTTTCTTACGGACAAGGGTTAATTGTAATGGAAAAGGTGGAGTTCCCTCCACGGATGGAGGAGTGCAAGTGGCAGGGCATGGCAGCAGGGCTCACGCTCTGTACCATTTCAGTGGTGAAGGCAGTGTCTGTAATGACAAGCCAGCTGTCAGCAGCTGGTTCTTCTGATCTCATGACAGCTTTCTGCCAGTAAAGCAGCTGCCGTTTCTTTCTCTTTCTCCCTCTGTGTCTGCCTCGTGACGCATGTGATTCCTTCTACCCAAAAAGACCTGCCTACCCAACTGTGAGGGAAAAGGGTTCAAGGCTTTTTGCAGCCTTGGGAAGGGAAAAAGTCTTGCACTGGTGTTTTTACACATCGCTTTTACTCTGTTGATTCCTTTTTCCAGGGGTGTTGTGAAAGCTAAGGCTACATTTTATAAAATGCTGGGTTTCAGTTTTGCTTAATTAGAAAAGACAAGACCCAGGCAGATTTATTATTTTTTTTCCACAGATCACCATAACTATGGACCCCAAGACACCACAAAAATTTGTGATTGGAAATTTCCAAAGTGCTATTTTTGCAGTCCTAAGTCCTTGGATGAAATATCCCTTTTTAAACCATGCAAAAGCCCAGTTTCAGTAAGGGTGTGCCCCAGTATCCAATCTTTTCAACACTGGCCTAGTTCAGCCTTCCAGGGCTGGATTTAGTAAATCCTGGTCTTTGGGTTTTGGCCTGCTGCACACACATTATATTTCATGCAACACGAGTTCCGAATTTTGCTTTGCAGGCACCTCTTTCCCCTACCCAAGTGCTCTTCCATTAACATTTATTTTTGGCTTTTCAGCACCCGCTTCAGCATCTAATCACAAAGCAGCTTCAGGCACCAAACCAAAAGTAGCACTGGATCCCCATATCAGGCTCAAGGATGGGAAACTGGAATTGGTAAGTGGAACGGGTCTCTCTCCCCAGAGCGAGGTCTCCTCTCGAGCCTCTCCCAAGGTGCGCTATGCAGAAAATATTCCACTGGTGTGATACCCTTTGCTTTCAGCTGCCACGTTATTGGCAAACAAAATAAGCTTGTGTGAATGGTCAAGAACTGGTCAAGACCTTTCAGCTTTAATTCTTGCACCAATGTTGCACTCAGGCATGTGAGAACCAGGCCAGGTACTAGCATGGAGGTCACTATGTTGCTTGTTTTTTGGAGGGATTAAAAAATGCAAGCCTGAATAGATATAGCCTAAGAACCAGCCCACCTGTTTGCACAGAATTAAGCTGTAGCAATTGATCAGTGCTCTAATCTACATGTACGCCATCCTCCGCCAAACAGTCCACTCCAGCCTAATTCCCCTCCACCTCTCCAGGAGGCTGACTGGGCTGTGTTGGGAATAGCAAGAGCACAGGGATGTGGAGTGTAGAGCCAGCCGCAGTGCTCAGATCATTGCTTTCCTTAGTAGCCTAGCACTGTTCACGTGCTACAATTAATTAATCTGATTTTTGAGACAGAGGTATAAAAGTCAGTCACCAAATTGTATTTATTACCCAGAGTCTGGAATAAAAAATGGGTCTCAACTCTTCAGTTGAGTTTGCTGGAGGTTGGGTTCAGCCTCTAAAATTAAAAAAGGAGAAGAGGGTGTAGTGAAACACCCCAATTGTGTCCGAAGGGGCATTTAAACACACCTTGGCTCATCTTGGCTATTTCTCAGTGCTCTGGGGAGCTCCAGAAGTCTCCTTCTGGCAGTTGCATCTCCCGTGGACATAACACATTTGACTCAGGGCTGTAGGAGCAGGCAACTGCCCTCCAAACTTTCCGGTGCTGCTGTTGCTGCTGGGGTGACCTGGCGCGGGCTGTGTGGGTGAGAGAAGGCTGAAATAGGAGCTATCTCAACAAGGATCCAGCCAGAAACGCTGTTCCTTTCATCATTTTGTGGAAACTATATTCCAAGGGCACCATCAAAGAGCAGGGAGTGGAGCTGCCCATTTGCTCACTGAGACCCCAGTGAAGGGCAGAGTGCTCTTGGGGGGACCATGCATGGTTTTGGGGTGCATGTGTGTTGTGTCCTCCCCCCGGGTACTGCTGGATTGGTGGGGGGGGAGCGTGGGAAGGCAGCCCCTTCTGCAGGGCCGGGGGACTCCAAGGAGAACCTGATGCAACGAGCATCTGCTGCCACCCGACGGCAGATCCAGCACTCGCCCTTTCGCTGCTCTCGCTTCCCGGGAGGGCAGCATGCAAGGAGGAACTTTTCTCCTAAGCCTGCATAATTCTTCTAAAGCAGGATTTAGGATTGCTTTTTCACTGCGACCTCTGCTCGTCACAGGCATAAAAGCAGCTCGTCTTTGGTGGGAGGAGTGGGGGACGCTTGGTTTCCACCGTTTAAAAGCCAGCATTATGAGCAGGCAGCTGCAGCGGTGCCAGGGACAGGACATGCACACCGACCAGCACAGCCTGAGATGGTTTTGGGCTGGTCCACGCCAGGTGCCAACATCAGTATCCCAAAGCCCAGGAGCCTGCAGCACCGCCCTGCCACAGAGGTGATGGGCAGAGGAGCAGGAGGTGGGACTCAAATGGGCCTCGCAGGCAGGACGTGAGAGGGGACAGGTCCCATGGGCTTGCCAGTGATGGAAATGTGAGTAAGGACTCATCTCCAGCCCTCTTCCAGCGGACCATGCAGGAGGTGCTGTACATGCATGAGCAGGAGCTGTGGGTGCAGCCTGGGACAGGAGGGTGTTTAACTCTGGCTCTTTCCCAGAGTCTGCTGACCTTGACTTTGTCTTTTAAAAGCTTTTACTTCCTGTTGCCAGAAGCGAAGTGGGGTTTGTACAGGTTTATCTGCTTCTGTGTGGTGCCCTGGGGTTGAATTGATAAATATCAGTAGAAGACAGGGCATCGGGCGTAATGAGAGAGCAAAAGGTGCAATGGAGAAGCAAAATGTTTTAATTTATCCTATTGCCACGGGAAATACTCTGTGAATAGCTTTTATCTTCTCGGTTCCAAACACAATTCCTGGACAGTAAGAGAAAGAGGAGAGGCTGAGCTCTTGGCAGCTGGGCCTCTCTACAGCTCCACCGGCTTTTGATAAAGCTCCTGACAGTTTGTCATAGCTGCAAATCTGCTTGCAGTCTGTATAAAATGTTCTTGGAGGGATGTGAATGTGTCCCTGTCTTCAGGAACAGGCACTTCTGTACACATGTAGAAAAGGAGAGACTAGAAATCTGGCCCAAGCCTGCTCCTTTGGGAGATGCTGCCTGGAGAGCCCCTTCCAGGAGAAACTCAGCACCAACTGTCTTCCCAGCACCTACTTCAAAGAGTTGTTTTTCCAGTATTTTTCTTTTTAAAGGCTCATTTTTTCTGCTCAAGGTTCTGCAGTATCTTGGTCTGGATGTGACCGAGGAGAAGAAGAGGCAGTTACGGCAAAGCTTGACCACAGACTCGCAGGGGACGGTGGCCTACGGAGGTGAGTGGGCAGCTCTGCGCAGGACAGGCTTTTTCATTTTCCTGTAGCTTTGCTGGAAGCTGAGAAAGGAGAGAGGCATCTGCTGAAAGGTGGCCAGTAAGACACCTGCCTGGGTATTGATGTAGCCTCAAAACAGCTAAGAAAAGTCACAAATGCAAAAGAAGGTGTTTTGTTAGAAGCATATATAAAATGAAAAGTCGGTGTGAGGGCTCACTTTCCTTAACCCCCAGCTTGCCAAGCAAAAGCTGGCCAGAGGACACGCAGAAAATAAAAGCCTACTCTGCTTTCTGTGACCTGCCAGAGCATATCTGGCCCACAGGGTCTGCTCTCCAGAGGTTTTCTTTGCAAAAATTCAAAGCCATCAGCAATGCCCCCACCAGCGGCAACATCCCTAGCAGACAGAACAGTATTGCAAAGCACAATGCCTCTTGGACGGATATTTTTGTGCAGAGCTAGTGATGGGATACAGAACTGTGCGCCTCTCCTAAGAGCGACTGGCTTCATAGTTTGTGGCAACAGAAATAAGGATGATTAGGGGTATTTGGCAAATGTGTTGGCAGCAAAGATGCTGCTCTTCTGGTAAAGGCTCCGGTTCCCACTGCACTCCCAGGCTGAGTACCAATGGGGGCTGGGACCCCAGCACCAGCTCCCATCTGTCCCATGCAGCCCCTCACGTTGTGCTTTCCTCCATACCGAAAAGCAAAACAAACCTGGATTTTTCAGATTTGTTAATTTAACACCTTTTCTAAGTGCTGAAGTCATTGAGTTGTTCTTTGTTTAAATCAGCAACATGAGAAATGCCACCAGGCAGGTGGGTGCCTTTTGTCAGAGAAATGTGGCTTTGTCTTAAAATTTTAAAACTCCGAGAACCACAACTGTGAAAACTCTGCTGGTAAAATATCTGGGGATTTTTGGTTTTTAAAAGTTTAATTTTTTTCAATTGGATAAGCAACAAGAGTCTGGTAAAGATTGTCAACAACTTATTTAAGCTTGATGGGATTACTGAAGAACCCAGGGAGACTGTTTGACATTTCTAAACCCGCTCTGCTTGACAGTCAGTAGATGTCCCCAAAATCAGTGGCGTTTTCTCCTAAGACACGGTGCTTTCCTCTTTTTAGCCTGGTAAAAACTAATTCTTTCTCACAGATCTTCTCCAAGCACTCAGGGATCTGATGCAGGAGGAGCTGGACGAGGCTGGTCTGGATTCCAGCTCCATGCTCTTCACACAGCACGAAGTAGCCAGTTTGCTGGATACATCGGCTTTTCACTCTCCGGTCAGTCATTCCAATGCTCTTTTACATTGAATCCATGAATCTTCTACACAAAATCCATGAAATTCTGAGATGGGAAAAGCTAAATTACCGTTTTCTGGTTGTTCTAGACTTATAAAGAGAAGGCAGAACTATCCATTAATGATTTTGATTATAGAAAATTCTATAAAAGACCTCAGACTTCTCATTTTTAATAAGGAGATAACAATATGTATGGGATGATAAGAAGCAAGCAGCCCGACAGTGATGCAGAAGGAAAATTAGCCATAATTAATCAATTCCAGCTAATTCCGTCTGCTTCACAAAAAAAATCTGCTGTAGCACAGCTATTCCAGCTATGCCAGGGATCAGAGAGTGAAATCCTGTGGTGTGAGAAAAGCCCCTGCAGTTGAATTATTTAACGTGCCTTTTGATCTGTTGCATAAAAATGCAGACTCCTTTTCAAAGTGATTTTGACTCATCATTATTCTGGGTATGGAAAACAACGTGCCTGCCATATATTTGGTAAAGCATGAGCGGTGCATGATGCTGTCTGTCCCTCTGCCCTGCAGACCTTCGACTCTCTCAGCTGTAATGGCAATGAGGAGCTGGAGCAGCTGCAGCTGGAAATGATGGATCTGCGGCAAGAAGTCCGAAGGCTAAAGGTGAAGCCTCTCCTCTGAGCAGATTTTTTTTGGCTAGTGCCTTCTGCTGTAGCCTGCTGTAGTTGTACGCGAGGGTAACGGTGTAGCTTGTCCCTCCTAAGAAGTCACCAGTTTGCATTCTACCCCTTCCTTGTTACAGAGGAGACTCTCACCCTCGGCTCTCCTTAACTGCCTCTTTCTCACTCTCAATCTCAAATGAAAACTTACTTGTACTGAAAGTACGCAGTCCCTTTTTAGCTGTGGCTACTTATATTTAAAAAAAAAACAAAAATGTGTCTCACAAATAATTCAAGTCTATGAATAATAGAAGCACTGCCTGTCCTCCCATCCTGACTGCGCTGCAGATTGCTGGCATGGCTGTTCGCACCACGGCGGTGTCCAGGTGGATTTCTGCAGACATGCAGGTCGCAGCCCAAAAAGCACAGTGGTGGGGGAGAGTGCACACAACTGCTTCTGTAAAATATTATTCCAGTGGGTAGGGGCTACAAGACCAGGGTATCTTCTAAAGAATGTCCTATCACTTGTTGCTTCTAATTCAGTGAAAACATTTTCCCTAGTCTCTCCTGAAAGAGGTGGAAAACAGCAAGAAGTCAATGGAAGATGAGCTTCAGAGACTGAACCAGGTTAGTGAAGAGACTGCTGGGGCCCTTGGGGCAGTTTTGGTGGTGGGCAGCTGAGGGGGATATGGTGCATTGACCAGAACTTCTCACTGCTTCCAGAAAGCCCTGGGCTTCCTCTCCGAAAATCGGACACTGCACAGCAAGCTGCAGATGGCAGAGGTTGTGCAGAGACAGGCTCACAGCGCGGAGCAGGACTACGAGGAAGTGATCCGCTTGCTGGAAGCTGAAATTGCAGAACTGAAGATGCAGTTGGCGGGGAAGAAAGCAAAACACATCTCTGAAATAGAGGTAATGCAACCCCTCAGCCTGGGAAAAAACCCACAACCCTCCTGACCCTTCTTCTGTTGGTTCCCCCCACTTCTATTTATAAAGGAGAAAATGAACATAGCACATATGTCGTTTGTTGTGCAAGACCACAAGGCCAGCATGATCTCTGGCTCCATGTTATAATCTGTATAATTTCCACTGTCCAGTCCAAAAGGACAGTGGTTTTCTGCTTGTAGCCAATGTTATAAATTCGTGTTTCCAAAAACCAAGGCTGGAGTGTCATCATCACCTTTCTCTTCTTCCTCTGGCCCCGTCTCAGGAGGACATCCTGGAACTGAAAAGACAGTTGTCCCTGGCTGACGGCCAGCTACGAAAATCAGAAGTCTCACGGAAGCGCCTGGAGATCTGCAATAGGAAACTGCTCCTGTTTGTGCAGGTGAAGTGCTGAACTGCCCCCGGTGCTGGTGGTATCACTGTGGCCTCTTACCTCAAGGGTGATTTTGCAAGTCCAAATAACTTCCTGCTCCATAAGCAAGAGATTAATTTTTTTTATTCTATCTCATCCTAAAAAGGCCCTGTCTGTTGGTTGGGAGAAACTAGGGAATGAACTCATATACCTATGAGCTATGTAAACACTTTTGCCTGGTGGGTCTGCTGTCCCCAGCTCACTGGTCCCCCCTGGTTGAGGCTGCTCCAGGAACTCTGCTGTTGAAATTGTGCGTTTTAACCTTCCCTTTGTGTAACTGGCAGTTGCTTCTCTGCACAAAAAAATGTGAATTCAAAGAGCGGTTTTGCTCCTCCAGGGCTTTTTTCCCCACGGATTTCGTGCAAAATCGCACACATAATTGCTTTAGCCTTTTAACTGTCTGTTCTTCCACTTCACTACCTGTATCGGGAATACAAGCTTGTGTAATTAGTAAACTGGTCAGCATGGGATCACCAGTATTCAGTAAATCTGCTACAACTACTAGTAGCCTGTTCCAAGAGCTCTTGAAATCAATAGGAAACAGTGGAGCGAAAGGAAGCGTCCATGCTGTGTCCTCTGCTTCAGAGAAGGAAGAATTAAAATGCCTCTAGACCTGCAGCGCTACATGCTGGTGCCTCTGCGGTTTGCGGCTGGACTTTGGAAATGGATTTGACTTGGCCCCAGGGTAAACATCACAGGATTTTGACCACTGGAGCAAAGTATCTTCCTTTTTTATATATCCCGCAGTAGTGTTTGAGAATTCACTAACTGCGCATGGTAATGAAAGCTTACGCGAGCACGTACAATCCAGAAACCAGGGATTGCTAGTAACGATGATCAAGGCTCGCAGAAATGTAACCTGCAAAACTGTTCTTTGGAAGAGTATTTTTATGTTGCATTTCATATATTTTAGTATTGGTATTAAAAGGTATAATTTAGATATGTCTGTATATTTGCATAGGCTGTGAATGTTGCTTGAGTTGCAAAAGGCCTTGAGATACTTGCTTCAAGGGCAATGAATAAGCAGAAGCTGATTACTGACATATTAAATCTGATCACCAGGAAAACCCCATGGGGTTTGTTCTCAGGAATTATTCATTCCTACAAATTTAAACCCCTTTTTTTTCTTTTTTTCCTTTTTTTTGTTGTTGTTTTTTTTGTTGTTGTTGCATGGCAGAACGTCCACAAGGTCCTGAGCACACCCAGTCATTTACCGGATCAGAAAAGGTAGGAGACAGCTTCTGGAAATCTCAAACAGGAACATAAAATGTCCTTTTCTGACTTTTCTCAGGGGAAGGTTATACACACATAACTTACTCAGAGTTTCTAAACATACTGTCTCTTTGGAAGTGAAACCGTTGGGGAGAGATGATCTGAAGGCTGCTGGTGGATTCGTACTTGGGGGGGTTGGCATCCATCCAGGCTTTTTTGGGGAGTGAGTAGGTGAAACACTCCTCTGGTTAAGTTCCTCTTGTTAGCAGAGACCCTACGCAGGTTTTGCAAAGAAGCAGAGTTTTGACCCACCTGCTTTTCCCTGCATATGTCAGCTTTTGGCTTTAGGACCACATCCTTTTTTATTAGCAGTTACAGAAAGTGGTAAAGCGTAAGCAAAGAGCTAGCATGACTCTCAACAGCATGAATGGTTGCAGAAATGGAGTTCAGGCTTCTGGACTCCCCTTCAACCTGAACCTGTCTCCTATCACTTGGGAAAAAAATGTATCACAACTTTATGTGTGTTTTTAATTGATTAAATCATTGAAAGGTCACTGTCCTATGACAATGATCAGCCCCTTTAAAAAAGCCAGTTTTTAAGAATAATTGAAAACAATTTTTAAGCTTCCAAGATGCTTACTTCTAATATAATGAAGGAAAAATATTTCTGAGAAATTCTAAGAAATGCATTGATATCTGTCTGTAACACAACGATGCAAGTATGTCTAAAAGAGAGTCTTCTGGGCTGCTGAGCAATCGAGATGCAATTTCCCCTGAAGACCTAGAATTTACATAAAATATACTTCATAAGAGGCTGGCCAGGATTTTCAATGACCATTCTATGATAGAAGTATTGATGGCACTTTCCATATTTATAAGAGTCAACAGTGAAACAGAAGAGGATAAAACAGACGCAGTCTCAGATACATCTCTTCCATCTTCAGATCTTGTTGACCTTTTGCTATCAGAAGCTAAAGAACTGTTAGCGCCAATCCTCTCCAACAAGGATGGTAAGCACTAAATTAACTGCAGAAACCTGAATCCAAACAAGTCTCGAGGATGTCTGTTAGTGTTATTTACAGTTTCCACCACCTTACCTATTTTTGCCATACCAGTTAAGCCTCCCATACATGTACCTGATTCTCCCATGCTAACTGAGATGTAATTGCCCTCCGTGTATCCATGTGACTCATCTCTGAATCTGAAATGCAGACTCGCAGTGTAAAGAGTCAAAGGGTGTGACTCATGCCCAGGGCCAGAGGAAAGGCATTTATCCAGGGGAAAAAAACAGGCAGGAGGATGGTTTCACAGAATCGTAGAAACACTGGTTGAAACGGGGTGCTGGAGATCAGGAGTCCAATCTTCTGCTCCAGCTAGGACCATCACACCAGATGAGATCTGCAGTGGGTTTGGCCAGCTGTGCTTTCAGGTTCCAAGGATGGAGCCTCTCTGGATAATGTGTTCCTCGGCTGCATTATGCTCTGTGAAAAAGATTTTCCCAGCATCTAGTCTGAACTCCTCCACGTGCAATCTGTGGCCACTGCCCCCAGTGATATTGTCTGCCACTGCCAAGAACAGTTTGGCTCCAACAGCTTTGTCATTGCCCTTGAAGTAGGAGTGGGTGTGGCAAGATCGCCTCTCAGTCTCCTCTTTGCCAGGCTAAACAAGCCCAGCTCCCTCAGCCCTCCCCAGCCTCTCCTTGCAGGGTATGAGTCCTAGGGCTCCCTTTGCTGGACCCCGTCCAGCTTCTCAATAGCTTTGAATCAGGGATCCAAACCTTCATTACGCCATCCAGGTATGACTACAGCAATGCTGAGCAGAGGCTAATAGTAATCTCCTTGTTTCTTTGGCGTACAAATCTGCCGAGACTTCCTTCCACTCACACGTCTGTGGATGGGAGAAAATCAGAGAAAAGGCATCTGCCTCCATGGCAGTCTGAATTAACTTTCCCAGTCTGGGGCTCTGAGCTCAGTCCATGAGCCATAAATGTTTGCCGGCAGCAGTTATTTGACCACGCTTGTCTCTTTCCATGCAAAAGGAGAGTTTCTGATCTCCTCCGTGTCACAATTTGGTGAGCATACAGCCCCAAATAGGTGCCCAGCCTTTACTCTTTGATGCTATTCACCAATTAACATGGCCATGGTCCAGCGTTGTCTTTGTCTCAAAGCCCAAGACACAAGGAAAATAATTGTAGCCTTTAAGGAGCACCTCTGATATATGAGCGTGTCAGCATTTTCAGAGTTCCTGCATCATTTAAATGTGCATTATCATAAGGTAGCAGTGCTACCTGCATTGGGCATGTTTTCTAACCCTTCACTTATACTTGGCTGTGTGCTTACATTTGCAGCTTTGCCATGTGACAGGGACCAGTACCTGCCTGCTGAAGGAATCTCAAATTACAAGGAGTAGGTGTCAAAACTGCCATGGTCTGTAATTTTGACAATACACATATGAAAAATTCCTGTTTGTTTTGCTGGGGTTTTTTAATCAAAATTTTTGCTTGACAACTTTTGACCAGATAATCTAGTAGAGGCCTCCAGATGGCCACATCAGAGAAATACGTCCCTTCCTAGACAGCAAGAGACTTCTCCGCCCTGCACAGTGAAGCGCGGTGTGAATTCCTGGATCTCTCTTTTGTTTTCTAAAATGTTCTTTTTCCTTCAGGCCAGATGGTAATTTATGGTTCTATGGCTTGCCTAGCTGGCATTTTTATAGACCACTGTGAGTTCTGAGTAAGGGAAAAACCATTACTGAATGTGTTAAATCTTTTATGTTGTGGTATCAAGATGCTGTGAAGTCCCGGCCAAGGCTTTGTTTGGACCTTCAGTATCTTGAGAATTTCCCTAAAACCTCTTAAATGGCTTATATTTAACAGAGCCATGTCCTAAAGATATCTGCTGAAAGGGCACCTTGAGACCTAAATGTATACTACCACTGTCTTAGCTGATCACCTTAACTCAACCTGAAGATGTGCCAGCACAGTTTTTTAGTTAGGGAAAGAATAGACATTTGCAAACCATGACTTCAAGGTTATGAAAAACATTTTCAGACAAAACAGATGGCCAGTACAATCCACTAGCCATGCGAGATCTGTGGCCTCCTCTTTTCTTTCCTAAATAACCAGTGTTGTCTTCATGTTATCCCCTGTGTCCTTCTCCCAAACTACATAAAATGTATCTCTCATTTTCAGCCATCTTCATCAGAAGACCACGTGGCCCCCTCCTCCAAGCCAGAGCAAGAGTGATCAACCACAGCCACCAAGTCCAACCAATGAACTGCCTAAGAAGCCTACATAAATCTCCCATGGCTTGCTCGTGCTCCCAGCTACGACTGTCCATAACATAGTTCCCGCTGTGCCAAGAGATGGGAAGGACACACCATGGGTGCTTCAGCTTCCAGGCAAACCAGACTGAGAAACAAGCTTTCTAACACAAGATGAATTCTTCCGAAATACCCAAGGCTTTTTCAGCAACCTCCCCTGCGCGTCTACCTCTGAGTTATCATATAAGGCTATTTGCTCACGGTTTTGCAGCTTTATAGGAAAAATATTCTCAAGAGACTACAAGGGCCTGGATTTCACTGGCAGCCTTTTAGAGCTTGTATTCTGGGTAGTAAGAGGAGCATGAACTTACCCAAGGGGCTCAGGAGTCTCCAACAGATTCTTTTTGGTATTCCATATGAAAAACCAAAGTATATTTAGTGACTGTAATCAAAGCAGCTTAATCTGTAGCATCCTAGCTCTCTTTGGGATAGGTACTTCTCTTTTTATTCTTTTTGTATAGCTTATCCCAGCTGCAATGCTTGAAATGGAAAGCACCATCTTAGCTAGTTGCAGAAAGAGCGCAGACATAGCCAGCCATACACTACCGCTGATGACGTATATCGCTAAACACCGAGCACTCCCTGGAACACAAGAGAGGACATAGAGAACATATTTCAATAAAGGCCCACAGCGTCACTTGGAAATTAGATACGCATGATGCAGGATTGTATATGGTTAGCAATGAACAGCGTAGAGATCCGAGATGAACACAAGGTCTGGAAAATAAAATGGAAACACTGCTCACAAGGTGTTTGCTTTCTGGGTTATGATCGCAGTTGCTGTGCTCAGCGGCTCTAAGACAAATACCCTGCCTGGGTCCATTTTTTTCCTCCCTCTTATTTTGGCAACTGGTAGCAAGGTGCACTGAGAAGTTGCAGGAAAATGGGGTGCATTCTGGCTTTTACACAGAATTGTTACGATTGTTTCAAATCTCCTTTGTGGGGGTTCAAAGCATGTGGATCCTTTATAGCCTAAAATAAAGGCTTAGGAAAAATCATGAGCCTCACCAGTATCTACAGTACTCGAAGATATCACTACACTGCTAAAACAGTAACTGTGTGGTGGAGCTTCGCATAAATAACCAGTCTGAAATTTTGGTTAAACTTAATTTCATAGCTCAGGGTAAAGTACATCTTTTGAATGCATGCCTCAGAATATAAATTAAAGGAGTTATTTTAAAAGGAAACATAATTCTTTAGACCACTCACAAGGAATAGTCCCAGGAAGAAGATACTTTCAAAAAATATTAATATTGGGATACTCTACGGTTAATGGCTTGTTCCCCAGTGCTCTCTGTTTCGGTGGAATGATAGTAAATACTGGTATTACTTGTGGGTTTAGCCTGATGGCTTTGTCCTCATCTTGCGGGTTATACAGACAGGGCAAAGCTGCAAGAAGACAGGTAAGTGGTGCACAGGGCTAAATCCAGTCTCACCAGTTTGGTCTACCCTGTCTCTGGAAAAACACATGGGGTTCCCCTGGGGTTAGTATGGCAGATGCCAATCTGCTCCTTGCAGTGGGTCTTCAAAAGCATTTGGCCGGAGGCTGCACGCTGGGGACATGTCTCCAGCTGCTGCTCACCACACTTGCCAGAGAACAGTACAGACAAGATTTTGGGAAGTAGCAGATTTTCAGCTGTACCATGTCATTACATATACCCAATAGCACCTGAGAAACCTAGTAGGAAAGGACAAGTTATGGGGAAACCAGAATGATTTAGGCTAAACTTTAAACTTGTGGAAGTCAACAGGAGTTTTGCTACCAAATCCAAGAATCATGGAATTTTCTCAAAATAGTATTGAGCTCCACCTCCCTGAGTGCTGGAAGGGCAGAGCCCAGTCCTATCCCAGCAGGGATTGGTTACGTGGTCTGAAAGAGAATGTACTTGATGCTGCTTCCATAGTCAAGTGATTTGTATTTTAATGTCCCAAGAAAGAAGATTTTGCATAAAAGTATCACGGTGGTGAGGGCTTGTATGAGACAAACCTGAAAAAGCACAAACATTGTGCAGTTGATGCTAACACACGGCAAAGGGTGGAAATGGCGAGATGCTGGCCCAGGACTGCTGTATTTTGTGTATCCTGAGCTGTCTGCTAGCAAAAGAGCTGTGAAGATATTAACCTTTTTAAAAAGCCCAGACAGTTCTGTGCTCTCAGCTTACTGGCAAGCTCTTTGGAAAAGAAATCCTCCAGGTTTCTATCAGCCACTGGAGGTCCTTGCATAGACCAACCATCAAGCATTGTGTGTTTTCCAAAGCAGCCGTATTTAATTTGTTTCCATTATTTTCTTTGAATTTATCACGTTCCTGTTGCCTTTGTTTCAAGCACAGAAATCTTTCCAATCTCTATTAATAGTGTTGTTACTAAGCGCTACCTTTTCAGAGCAATGTTGAAAGCTAAGATATGATGAGAGTTGTGCTCCTGGAGGTGATGTTGGTTTCAGTGAGCCAGAATAACAAACCTGTGTCATGCTTTACTCCCAGGCAAGGGGAATTCAACAGAACTCAGCAAGTCACAGGGTGATGTCTCCTCACAGAGCTACCAAGAGGCAAAAAGGGAAATGCATAAAGGAACAAACAGCACAGAAAGAGAAGTCACAGAACATATCATTTAAACAGGATGCGTTTTATTTATGCAGGGCCTGTCTAGCACTCTTGCAAAAAGCTGAATTCTTAATTTGCAATATTATAGCTTGCTTGTAAGGTTGCGGAGAAGTGCTTCAGTCACAACATGCTTTATCTGTCCCAGTAAGACCAAACAGAAATGAGGAGGAGAAGGTGGAATATTTCTGATAAAAATGAGTCATGCCTGGTATCAGACCTTTCTGAGAGGATAAGTTGGAAAATGGCAAGTGCTTTATGAGCCACTGGGGAAAATGCAAACAGTCCCTGCAAATGGACATGACAGACCACGTTCAACACATTGCATGCGTATAAACTCATAAAGATGCATTTAAAGAGCATCAGTGCGGTCAGCTGTTGACCTGGAAGCTTTGGGGGTTTAATATCACTGATGCAATGGTTTTATTTTATATTTATATATATTTATTATATATATATTATATATATTTATATATTTACATATTTATATATTCAGTTCTTAACTGTTGGTGGGTGAGAGGCTGGGACCCCTCTTTCCCTAAGGAAATAAAACAAAACAAGATATGACTCTCTAACTATTTTAACAGGGGCAGGAAAAGGGAAGGTTGGGCAGGTAGCCATCTCAGCATTATCTTGAAAGGTGAATGTAGCAGAGAGCCATTAGCATGCTGTTTATCTGCAGTCTGATGGGTAAGGTAACGGAATCAGCTGTAAATGTGCTGGACTAGAGCTCATTAGATCTCCAGTTTCGTCTCTGCCAGTGATCTCTGCCATCTCACTGTGTGACCTTGGGCAGCACGTTTCATCTCAGTTTTGCACCAGAAAAAATGGGACTGACAGTATCAGCTTATCTGAGCGGCACGGGGAAGGAAAAGCCCTAGGGACCCACCAGATATGGGGCATAAGCTTTTGGCACAAAAGGATCTGGTGGATGGTTTGGTATGATGTACTGCTGAGCTGCATTTTCCATTAAAAAAGCTTGAATATTTTAACTTCTGCTGGCTTTCCAAACAAGCAGATGCAACTTTTGCTTAGCTTCCGTGAAACAGAACTAGGTGAAGTGCTAAAAGGTTTCTCTACAGAGATGTAGAGGCAGCAGAGGCGAAAGCTAGCCCTGAACGCTGCTGTGGAGTAGACTGGCTTGTCTGTTCCCAGCGCTGGAGGCTGCAGAGCCTCCTCTTTCTCCCAGCTCTGCTCCGTGACACGGGCTGGACTGAAGCCAAGTTCTAGAGAGTGGAAATACACTTCCACGCCACTTTAAATATGGCTCCAAAAAGCAGGTGAATTTTTAAAGAGGCTTTTTAATGTTTAATCAGTGCTGATTTTCTAAGGGTTGTTGAACACGTGCAAAAGAGGGCTGGAGAGCACCTTAGCGTGACGATGCAGAAAGGGCTCGGCTGGCTGTGTGGTGCTATCTTTCTGCTACACCATGATCTTTCTCCTGCACAGGGCTGAGCACCAGCACTCAGCACCTCCAAGACAGACCACAGAATTTTCTGGCATCAGTGACTACAGCGTTTCCACAAACCTCCTTTGCAGCTTCTTCAGAGGTCAGCTGCTTTCATAATAAGGGAAATAGCAATAACAATACCATGGACAATCCCTACAAGATTTTTTTCTGCTCGTGATGCACCAGCTCGCTTGAATTTCTGTTGAGTTTTTCAAATTTATGCCCAAAGATGAGGCATGAAAGTTGAGAGGAAGAGAGAGTTTGCAGTGAAAAGCCCTTTTTTAATGGGGGAAGTGGAGGCTGAATGGTATCTCCAGACCAGTCATCCTTCCTGGCAGATGTTCTCCTTTCTAACTGCAGAGACTGGCAGGAGTTCCTGGGGTGAGAACTTCTTTCTGAGCAGCTCCCACGAGAAATACTGAGGGTGGAATGCCAGCCCTTGAGGCAAGCACTCGGGCCTTATAGGTGGAAGGATAGCAAGAGACTTCATGGCCCTTGGGAAGACCAGGGGAGAGTTGGCTCTGTCAGGGGAAAAGGTAGCCTACCGACACTGGAAAACACCAAGGTGACCTTTTGGAGGCACGAGAAAATATATGTTGGAAAACATATATTCAGGGCTGCCCAGCAGAGGAAAAGATGGGACTGCTCTGACTCTGCAGGCTGCAGCCTTGAGTGCTTTGACATCTGACGGCTCTGCGGGTTTGTTGTTTACAGAGCAGTGTCAGGCTGGTCTCATTGGCCTGAGATAGCAGAAGATTTCAGGAAATATTGCTGATCAGAAATAGGACCGCAGCTTCCTGAAATGCCTGCCCAGATAAGGGGACACTCTACAGCTAGAAGTGATAAGGAAGCAGGAAAAGAAAAAAGCAGTAAATGCGAGTGTGATGTTTTTCAATAACATCATGCAAAGTGGCAGCTGGTCCCAAGGGAGACCTTGAAAGGAGGCTTTGAAGGCAAAAAACATTCCCAGGCTGGTCCCCTGCATGTCTCTCCTCCATCACTTCTTGGTGCCACACGCTCCTCCTGCCCCAGGACCACACGCCTGCTCAGCAGCTGTCTCTGCCACCCCAAAGTGGCTGCAGCGTGGGCGTCTTTTCCTCCAATAGACCCATGTCCTCAAGGACCCTATGAGATGGTGATAACTATCTGCTCCAGCCTCATGGTTTGACAAACAGGGTCCACTCTCACCATGTGCTCTAAAGCACAGGGCAAGTGAAATCTCCCCAAGGTTTGTGAAACAACTTACAGAGTTTCAAAGACGATAGGAGAACAAAAGGCTGAGAGGTGAGGACATATCCCAGCGTCCTCCTCAACACCTCTTAGCTGGGTGACTGCCTTTACCTCGTTGGGAGAATTCAGTTATGGGAATGTTTGCTTGTTATGGTTTGAGAAACCCACAACAATTTATTGTTATTTAGAGAATTATTCTCTCACCCCATGATCCCTTCCCACCCAGAAAGGGGAATCAGGAAAAAACAAGGAAACCCAGGGGTTGAAATATAAACAGATTTAATAGAATAAGACTAGATAATTAACATTAATAACACTAAAGAACCCATATTGATCCCAATACCAATACAAAAGACACAAGGATTATACTCAGCCCATTCTATCTGTAGGAAGCTGTGCACTCCCAGCAGTGGACAGTAAATGTTGGACACTGCGAGCGCTACAGCTTTGGGAGGAAGGGAAGGGCTCCAGGCTCCGGCACCAGGGCAAGAAGTTCTCTGGATCACCGCCATCAAGGGGGAGAGAGAAATCCTCAGCAAACTTTCTAATTGCTATTGAATGTGCCATTCATGGTATGAAATAATCCTGTTGGCCAGCTTGGGTCAAGTGCCCGGGTCTCGCTCCTCCTCATCCCTGCACGTGGTGAGCTCGAAAACCGAGACCTTGAAACCCACACACCATAGCTGGCTATGAAGTAAATATTTTCACAAATCCAGACACTAGAGTCTTCTAAAAGTACAGTTTTCCCAAGTATTGGAAAAGAAATTAGTCCCATGTCGCTCAAACCAGGACATTGCTCCAGGTGTGAGCTATGTAATAAGTCACACAATAAATCAAACCTCCACCCAATGCAATGATAAGAGTTTAAGGCCTGAGGTGAGCAGGCGTCTCAGTTCATGAAGGCCTGATCCACCCCATGAAGAGCGGGGCTGGGTCTCGTTTGGGAGCTGTGGCTCTGCCTCCTTGTCCTGGTTTGAGGTAAAACAGAACCAATTTTCTGTTCAGTATTTTACCTTGCAGCTAAGCTTCTTCTAACTAACTGAACTCTCTGAAATTAACGGTGTATTTTTTCAGACACTGTCCATTTCCAGAGTGATAAGACCTGATTGTTTCTAATTAATACCAAGGAATAGGATGCAGAGAGGCTCTTGCTTATACTTATTAGTATAACAACCAAGGCCAGCTCACTTTGGTATGTGCTCTGTTGGAGGGTCAGAAGCGGAAAAGCATTAAGGGGTTGCACCTGCGGGGAGGAGCAGACAGGACAGGTGACCCAAAACTGACCAACAGGGTATTCCATCCCATCTGCCTCATGCTCAGTATAAAAGCTGAGGGATCAAAGGGTCAGCTCTCTTTCTTAAACGGCTGGCGTCTAAGAAGGACTCCATCTCTCTGTCTGCCTTTGAACTTGATCCAGAATCCAGATCTGGAATCCAGTTCCCGTCTGTCACTGAGTCCAGTCTGGGACTCTCCCAATGCCTGACAGTGACGTGATTGTCATCCTGGGAGCTTGATATGGTTTTGTATATATTGTATATATTTCATTCTTTAAAATTATTATTTTATTATTATTTTCATTAAAGTAGTTTGGTTTCTTTTAAACTCCTAAGTCTCTTTCCCGCTCTTCCTCCTCTCGCTGGAGGGAGAGGTGGGGGAGAGCATCTGTCATGGGCATCTCTGCTAGGGCAGGAGCCAGTTTGGGAAGCTTGGCCTGCAGGTCGGGCTGAGCTCATCTCCACACACACCCCCTCTTTTATGGCAGGTAACAGTTGTAAGTTAAACCCCTCTACAGCTTGTGAGTTACCCCAGTCTGGCCTGCTGCACCGGGCCCGTGGCTGCAGCCTAAAGGACAGGGAGTGTGGCCAGCAGGTCACGGGAGGTCATCCTGCCCCTCTGCTCTGCCTTGGTGGGGCCACATCTGGAGTACTGTGTCCAGTTCTGGGCTCCCCGTTTCAAGGACAGGGAACTGTTGGAGAGGATACAGCAAAGGGCTACAAAGATGATTAGGAGACTGGAACATCTTCCTTATCAGGAAAGGCTGACTTGGCTCTTTTTAGTCTGGAGAAGAGAAGACTGAGGGGGGATTTCATCAATGCTTATAAATACTTACAGGGAGGGTGCTGGGAAGATGGGACCAGTGTTTTTTCAGTGGTGCCCAGTGACAGGACAAGAGGTAACAGGCACAAACTTGAACATAGGAAGTTCCATCTGAACATGAGGAGGAATGTCTTTACTTTGAGGGTGGCAGAGCACTGGAACAGGCAGCCCAGAGAGGTGGTGGGAGTCTCCGACTCTGGAGACATTCAAAACCCGCCTGGACGCCATCCTGTGTCAACCTGCTCTAGGTGACCCTGCTCTGGTAGGAGGGGTTGGACTAGATGATCTCCAGAGGTCCCTTCCAACCCCAGTGATTCTGTCATGCTGTGAAACCCTGTGGTAAATCCCGTGGTAAAACCTGTGGTAAATCCTGTTTTTGCCCCAAAACTTGTGGAATCATTTACCCCACGTGCAAGCCAGTTACATACAGAGTCGAAGTGTTAGCTATTTATTAGCAGTTCTGCACAGAAATGGGTGCTAGGGGATATTTCCGCAAAGCTAGCACACACAACATTGAAAGAGTCATTCATTTATACATTGTAAATTAATGTAATTAACATATTCATTGCTTATCAACTTTTTACTGGTAGTCATAGTTCCTTATCTTGAAGCTGATCAGTGTGAAATGTCCTCGTCTTAATTAGTGTCTCTTGATTTTACTGTGCAGGCTCAGTGGGTGAGGGTCTTCAAGTGGAGGCGGGTATCCCGACTTCTAGAGGAGTGGTTTTCATATTATAATTAGTCAAGTTTACCTACAGGGCGCATTTCATGAGGTATAGCCGAGTTTCTTGGGCAATCAGCCCACTAAAGTTTCTGGTACCTGTTTTAGGTCCGTTTGTTCCTTCTATCCCATTGTCGTGCCAAGAATAATTTACCCAAATGATTTACTGAGTTACAACCATTGAGGTTTCAACACCACTGCGGTAAAACCTGTGGTAAAACCCCCACCAGGCACTCCTGCCCAGGCCTTGCCGGCCCGGGCCCTTCGTGCTCCCCAGGGACTCAGCCCGCTTTACCGTGGCCACCACTACCCCGACGCCGCCTCAGCTCCGCGCCGCGACATGGCGGCGGGCGGTGCACGTGCGCAGGGGAGGGGCCACTGTTCCGCGTCGTCGTCGTCGTCGTCCTGCCCCCGCAGCACAATGGACAGCGCTCTGCGGCGCGGGGCGGGCCGGGGCCAGCGGCGGGGCGGGGCCGGCGCGCGCGGCGATTGAAGCAGCGCGTGGAGCCGGCGGCGGAGCTGGGGCTGGAGTTACAGCCACAGCCACAACGTTCGGTATGGGCCCGGCCGGGCCCCGCCGTGTCCGCGGTGAGGAGACGTGGGGCGGGCGGGAGCCAGCCAGCCGCACTGGGCCCTCCGCCCCTGTGCTCTTTCTCCGGGAGTCCCTCGGCGCAGCCGGGGGAGGGAGGGAGGGAGGGAAGGGGCTGGGGGGCGGCCGCGGCCGCGCCTCGCCGTGTGGCGGAGCCGGGGAGGGGGCGGGCACCGGTGTGTGGGGTCGCTGAGAGCCGTTATCCGTGCAACTAGGGTAAGGGGAGAGGGAAATTTTAGTCGTAATCCTGCAGGGGTTAGGGGGGAAGCGAGTGAGGACCCCAGTGGCGGTGAGCGGCAGGCGCGAGCTGGCAGGCTGGCTGGGGATCGCGTCAGGTTTACTTAAAAACCAAAAACAACAACCCCAAATCAACAGCGGTTTTCCAGTTTGCTGGTTTCTGTCCTACTTAGAAGCTGGAGCTCCTCTCACTGAGGTGGGTCACTTCAAGGTGGGCTCACCCACAGCCTGGAGAGAGCAGCCGGTGGGACCCCAGCTCCTTCTGTGTGTGAGCTTCAGCCTTGCGCTGGTGTCGCTCCCCAGAGCCTGGCAGTCCCTCTGCTGAGCTCTCTCAGGGTCTTAAACACAACAAACCAACTCCCAGAAAACTAGCCCTGAAGTATTTGTAAACTCAAAGGCTGACCCTGGTAAATTGCTACTAAATGTATTGATGTATTTGGGTCAGCTTCTATATAAAACCCCACTGGCTTTAGGGCAGGGTTAAACCAAGCACGTGCTGTTCGCTGGGTCACTTGGTTTAACGCCTCCAAGTAGGAAAATCGGCTTGTGGACAGTGAGAATGGGGTTGTGCTGATGGCGCTTCTTGTCTGATTGGGCTAATGAGTGTGCCTGTACAGCATACCTGCGTTCAGAGAAAATATGACTGCGAACTTTACTCAGGGCAAGCTGAAACAGTTTTGTGCTGGTGCTTTGTTGCACTATCAAGGGACATGGTGACTGGACCTACTCTTGTTTTACATGTCAAGCTGAAGCATGTCTCCATTCTTAAACTGAACCTGAGTATTAAACTGTTGACAGTAGTGTTGATGGATAAAATGGCGTAGCATGACTTCCTGTGGAGTAGCAGGGTGAGGGATGAGGGGCTTTCCTTCAAGAAAGCTTATCTATTGCTGCGGGTTGGCAGGTACCAGGGATTTAGTATGTGGCTGTGCATAAAAGGTCAGTGGTGGCTCTTTGAGAAAATTAACTAATGAGACGAAGGTATAGAAGTATTAGACATGAAGTTTATTTTGGTACCTACATGGAAGAAACTGCTAGCTTTACAAGGCTTTGAGAGCAGAATACTGCACACTGTTCCTTTTTCTTCTTCCCCTCTCAGCCAAAGAGACTGTTCTTTATTGTGTTGTAAAGAATGTGTGAATGTTGTTGTTTGAATGTTTGTGTTGCTTGTTGTCTTTGGTTATAATCCAGAACAGGACTCCAGGCACCTCTGCAAGGTGTACAGAGCAGTGGCTGGGCTCCACAGCAGTGTGCTGGCTTGCAGCCCTCCGTGCTGCTTCACCCTTGCACAAAAGGTGTTTCTCAGGGGGTAAGATAAAGTCCCACCTGAGAAGATACCTGCTTCTAAAAGATAGTAAAGGCTTATGCTGGCACCATTCCACTTTGAGTCTTCCTTATATCAAGCTACAAAAGACTTGTTCTCAAGTTTTCATGTGAAAGAGCTCTAATAAATACCCTACAGCTTGGTAATATCTTGTTATTATGTGTGTGTAAAGCATCAGCTACTGTGTCAACATCTACCTAAGTGAAAGACGTTTCAGGCAGAGGAAATATCACTCACCTTTCTCCCCACCTTACTCTAGAAGGGGGGAGGAAAGACTACAGCCATGCAGAGTCCCCCCCCCTTTCTAACTGGAAATATTGGCTTAGCTGGGTGCTGCAGCTGTGCTTTCACATGTTGTAACAGTATTTGAGGAAGTCTGGAATTCTGCTGTTTTCAGCAGTTCTTTGACAAAAGCAAAACAAAAAAATTGCTCGGTTGTTTTCTTCCAGCTGACAAGAAGCCATTACAGGTGGGAGAAATTTTAATAAAGTCTCTTGCTGCTGAGTTTCGCCATCCAACAGGCGGCTCTAATGTGGAGAGAGCTGAATGAGTTCATGCTAGCCTGGATGAGAAGGAGGGGTTGGGGGCTTTGATTTGGGGCTTTATGTATATTTAATGTAGAAACTCAATTTCTGATTTTCAACCATCTGGCTGTATTCTGTTAAGTAAGCCTCTCCTACAAATAACAGAGTAAAAGTTAAGCATATGGAAAATCCCTCAGGTACATAGATGATTCTAAATAAAATGGAAACATGTAGTTAATACCACTGCCTCTCTTCCCTTTTGCTGTATGTGTAGTGATGTGTGTTCCCCATGGGAGCCCTCACAGTCTTCAAGCTCGCTAATATGTAACGGTAGCGTTGCATACTGTGCATACACCACTTCTTGTCAAGAACTCGCCTTTTCTCTGAAATCCTACCAAAGTTACAGCATGTGCCATCAGGGGTTCGTATCCTTCCATTTCATGTCCCCTTCCATGCCCTCCTTCCCCTGGTACAATGCCAGCTGGTGTATCTCAAGCTTATAATTAACTCTCTGCCTTCTAGGGTTTGGTTCATCTGTGAATTGCTGTATGGGTTATAGCAAAAGGGGGGGGGGGGGAACGCACGCCACCTGGACCCTGCAGGGAGCTGCAGGCTGCTGAGTCTCCGTGCTGTTGGCACTGCTGTCAGTGTGTCACGGGATGCTTTGTGAAATGTGGTAGCTGCTGCTGTTTTCTGTGTTCAGGTGTGCAGTAATTGAAACACTTCTAATATCTAATTGGGATGGTTAAAGTGATTATTAGCTAGATATGTTGCTTCAATGGGTTGACAGCTCCAGCCTCTCTGAATTTTTACAAACTGTGCTGGGCTTAGCCAGCTGAAATCATGGTCTTCCCTGGTGTTACCCAATGGAAGGCTACAGGTCTGCCTCTAGCTGCGGATTGGGGTTTCCAAGTGATCAAGCTGCAGTTTAGTGAGTCACTGCTCTTCAGCTGAGCTATGTTTCCTAATATGTGCTTTTAGCCAGATGCAAATACAAAGTAGAGCAGGTAGCCTGGGCTGTGGTAGAGGCTGAAGTGGTGTGATGGATGTTTAAGGAGCAGACATATTCTGTAGCTGTAGAGTTCTTTCTGGTTTTCTTTACAAGGTGGTTGAACATAATCTGTTTATAATTTGAGTGGAATATGTGAGATGACTTTAAAAACATGTCTGTCATTTTGGTTCTAAAGCCCTATGAGGATTCATGTCTTTAATATGGCCCAGCTGCTTGGTGGTAACATCTGAAAATCTTACATCATTACCAGTGCTAATCATTCATCTGTATCTGTGTGCCCTGTGTAGCTATGTTTCACTGCCTTTTCTGATTTTTTTTTTTCTTTTTTCTTTCAGGAGTTATAGCTGGAGTCCCTCTTGCTTTGAGAAGCAGAATGACTGTCTCACAGCTCTGTTCTGAGGAGAGGGTATAGAAGATCTGCCACTTCACTTTCCAAGGTATGAAAGGTTTCAAGGGCAGGTGTGAGTTATCAGCTGTCTGTCTTCCACAGCTTCCCATGGGTATAATAGTCACTGGCTCTTTTTCTCAAACTTCCCTCAACTAGAGAAGCACGGGGCAGTAAACTTGTGGCCATCAGGTATTGCAGCTGGTCGGGTGCAATGGATCTGTCCAAGCAGCATGATTATGGCTGTTGAACTACAGCTTGTGCCATCCTGTTATTCTGTTGCTGGTGACTTCATTTCTGGTCTGTGGGTGATTCTGGACTGACTGGTCTGTCCTGAGACTTCCTTCTGTGTGTGTCCCTGACCCCCCTCCTACAGAGGTCCAGGAATTCCTGGTTTAGCAGGTGAGGTAAGAACTGGGAGCAAGATCACAGCTAAATATGTCTGACAAGGCTTCTCTTGCTATATTTTGCACTTACTTGGAAGGTTCCTGCACAGCCTAGGTATCGCGCTTGCATAATCATATTACAGCGTTGCGTTACAAGGTGCCCCATGCCTCTTGGCTCGGGTATCTGATACGTGAGAGCAGCCCGGGCTTCCTGGGTGTTTGCTTGCCCCTGCTCCGCTCACTTCAGTTTGTCAGATGCTCTGCTGATGCATTCTCTCTGCGTTTACTTGATCTGCGTGGACTGGCTTTTAGTACCAGTAAGACTCCTAGAGACCCAGCAAGTCCTGAACGTTGCTCCTTGGGTAATGTGATTCTCTGCAGAGTAATTGTCCAATTGTGAGACTCTTCTACAAACATTCCCTGTTCTCAGGTACTCAAACTTTTTAAAGTCTTTTTCCCTCTCTTTTGCTTAGAATTTACTGTGTGATGGCATTTTGCAGCAGTCTTTCTGAGGGAGAATCTATTGCTGTTTGCCTTTTAATTCATGTTTCACCTCCATTTTGGGGCTTAAAATGTCAGGGGTAAGTTGTCTTAATGCTCTGACTGTTGAGTTCAGTGCTACACTGTGTTATGTTGCTGAGGGCTGTGTCTGCTCAGCAGTGGAATTTGAGTGGGGTGGGATCAGCATAGTCTCTCAAGCCAGCCGTCCAGTCTTTCGTGTTTCTGATGTTTGTAGATGTTATTAATGGGAGTGATATAAAGGAATCGAAAGGAATTGCAGAAAGCAGCCTAATAACCTTTTTTAATGGTTTATGTACTTCCTTGAGATGCTGGTTATTGGTGCATATTTGAGGGTTAAAACCCCAGCCAATGAGTCTGAGGGAGGAATCCTGATGAGAACAGTGAGAGGTGGCTAGGAGAAATGAAATGCTGGAAACTGAATTGTTTCCATTGTGTGCAGTTATTTCCTTAGTTCAGCTGGAAGCAGTGGGCATCCAGTCAGTGGGATGTGATTGCTAGCTTAGCATCAGGCATGTTCTTTAAGCATGCTGTTGCCTTTTGCTTTCTTTTAGTGAGTTAAAACAACTGAGTGCTATTTTGTGCACAAAAGCATTTAAAACACCAAGATATGGGAAGCTGTGGAAGCTTTCAACAAGGGGGGTTTTGTGTAATGATTACAAATGTAATGCAGAAAAGGGGGATGGGGGGGAAGAATCACCATTTAAGCTTTGCAAGGCTCCGAAGATAGGCTCCTTCTCCTGAGTACAATTGATTCTGACTTTACATGTCCGTTCTGTGCTATAATTATCATGAGTTTTGTTGGAGCTCTAAGTTGAATTTACTGCAGTAGTGTTGGGAAGCAGCAAAGGATGCTACTGCGTGCCAGACACAGCACTAGGCTGGGGCTGCAGAGATCTGCCTGTTGTTCTGTCTCTGCCACTTACTTGCTAAGCGATGCTGGGCAAGATATTCTACCTAATATGTTTCCTCTCTATTTGTGAGAAAGAGTTAAGGCTTCTAGTAAGGTCTGCTTGTGAAAATTTCTAGAATGTGTTGTGATGTTTCATATAAGGGATCTAAAATTTTTCCAATTTCTTTCCATTACAGGCGTGTAGTAAAAATGGTGCAGAAATACCAGTCCCCAGTTCGAGTCTACAAATATCCTTTTGAGCTCGTCATGGCAGTGAGTAATACTCAGCACTTTTGCTTCTCCAGCCGCTAAGGGCTGCAACCACAGGCCAGTGGGAGGTGGGGGACTGCGGTTTTGGCTAGCATGTCTTTGTGGCAACCTTATGGGTACATTGTGGGAGCAGAGGCTTAGCTCCACCATCTTTTCGTCCTATCTTCAATTTTCCATGAAAAATGAGAGTCAACATCTTAGTATTTTAAGAGAGACAGTTTAGTCATTGGAGGGAAAAAACCCAACAAAACCCAACCTTCTGTAATTACTCTTTCACAAGGAAGGAAAAAACTGTGACATGCAGGCAGGCAGTGTCAGTTTGTGGCCAGACACAGTCTTTGCCTTATCACCAAATGTCATTCAGTTTAGAATCTCTCTAGATCTGATCCTAATCGGTATTGTAGGATGTATATATCCAGAACTTGATTCTAAATCGTATCAGGCTTTTTTGATTTGGTTAAAAGCTAGAAGTCTTTGGAAAAAAATTTTCATGTTGTTCTTCCCAGTTCAACTTGCGATTGAAATGTTTGGAGATCTCTCTCCAAATTTTGTGATTCCTGCAAGGTCTTGAGGGCTATAATTGAAGTTCTCTTGCTGGTGATACAGAAAGCTAACGTGACCACGGCAGCTTTCCTAGGTGGAGTTTAAAGACATTTGTGATATTCTGGACTTTGTCACTGCTCTTCAAGGTGTGAGTCAAATATCCTTTTGAAAGGTTTGCTGTTTGCATTTCAAGGTCAGCACTGAGCATTTGGACATTTCTCTGAGATGCTTGCTTATAGACTCTTGCAAGGCTTCGTTTTGTAATCTGTTGGGCATTTCAGTCTACACTAGGGATCCCTGAGACTTAGTATTTGCCACTTCTAGTTTGCTGCTTTCTTCATTGTCTCTCTTCCCTGCTGAACAAGGGCACCAGGTTTTTTTGGTGTATTAGGGATCAAGAATGAGGATGGAAAGCTATAGCCATATCAGGTGGCTTAAATCATTCCCATGAATGGAAGGGAGAGCCTGGTGTAATACATTGCACTCCTCTTAACAATGTTGCCTCTTTTGGCACTTATTTCCCAGGAATCCAGAAGATTTCTTTTATACAAAACAATCTCCAGTCTCCCATTATTAAAACTAGGAAAGGGATTCTTTTTTGGTCCTAAATGGGAATAATGGACCCCAAAAGTAGCAGCAGTTCCTCAGCTGAGAGCAGGTGCCATTCACTTTGCTCTCTAATTACCAAAATAAGCACTTTTTTTTTGACAGTTGGGCTCCCCCTGCCATTTCCCCCACCCTCTCTTTTTCCAGTCTTATCTAAGTTTGCCATGTCTGTTAACAGCTAAGCCAGTAACATGCTGTAGAAGTGCCCCAACCAGTCTGGGGCTGATGTTTGTGGTAGTGAAAGTTTTCTGGCCATGTTCTTTGCTCTCTCAGTGCATCCTGTATTAGAATAAGACACCAGTGCTTGTTATGAAGATACTGGTAGTCTTTGCTCTATGCATACCTCTCCACATTCCTGTTGTCTATATTAGCAGGATAAACCTAACACCAGATGCCCATCACTAGATTGGCTGCTAATACAGGAGGGCTGCCTCCAGACAAATCCTTTGTAAGCTTGTTAGCAAAATGCCTAAAGGCCAGGGTTTGATGGGTTTATTTTTCAAGTGGTTTAATTTGCTTTCCATTTTTCAACGTGACAGAACTTAAAATTCCCTGGGATTTCAGGGCTGGGATTGTGAATGTCATCCTTTAGGTGTTCAGCAAACTCAAATTCCCATTACCTTAGCAAAGTTATTAGTCCTCTTTCTTATGAAGATCGAGTTACTTGTCCAGGGTCACCCAAAGGACTGTGTAGTGGTGTAGGGAGCTGAATATAGACCCCTTAGTCCCAGTCTAATGTCCTGTGGAAATCATGTGTTCACAGCAGGATCTGCTTTATTATGAAGACTGGCATTATAAAGTAGTGTTTCAATCTAGTGGCAGTCCATGCAGGCTGAGTTGGATGCAGGTTTTGTTACTGCATTTGATCTGTTCAGATGGAGCCTTCCATTTGTGTGGAGGCAGTGCAGATTTCACAGAGCTGTCAGGTGTTAGCTGTCAGTTGCTGGAAGTTTTGCAGGGAGAGTGGGCATACAGTGAAGCTGTTTTGCTCCTCAGCATGTGGCATTGCTGTTAATCTGCTTGAACATAAATCTGACTGCATCTTCCTCAGCACTGGGAATCTGATATTCAGCTGCTTTCATCTTTTGCCCTCAAATGCTTTGTGTGAACCTTTGGAGTGCTGAGGTTTTGCACTGTGGTTAATGGTAGGAAAGCAGAGGTTGTGTGGGTGACTTCAGGACACCTCCTTATTTTATGGGTCTCTATGCACCCTTCAGCCTGATACACTTGTGCTTGATTCCTCATCTGTATGATGGGGAGGGTCATACTTTCTGTGGTCTGTTCAGGCCCTGTCATGAGGTAAGTCGTGTTTGTTAGGAAAAGTATTTTTCTCCCAGAACCTCTGATGTTTGGACCCCACTATAGAAAATAGTATGTGTGCTTCGTTCAGATGTGAGGGTCTGAGAAATAGGGTTGTCGTAGCCAAATGAGGCAAATGATGTGTTGCTTCCTGGCCTTGTCCAAACACATAGTCTTTCCCATGCATTTGGTGAGCCCTGCCATCAGGAACACAATTCTTTGGGCTTGTACAGAGTGCATGTGTGTACAGCTCATCCTCTAGATACTATGGGGCTATGCTTGACAGATGAGCTGGTGCTTTTACTGTTAATACCTTTGTTATTGTGTGTCTCTGGGTAATTGTCTATGGATTTACACTCTGCTGCTTACTAATACTTCTGCAGCTTGCATTCTGGGCAGTAGATTTGATGTATCTTCCAAGTCCTTGGAAGGAGGACAACATTCCCCTTCTTGCTGTCTTTGCCAGTCCTGTGCATCTGAGGAATTAAAAAGGAATCAGCTTACCAAGTCTCTGGTCATTCAGGAATTCTGAATCTTTTGTTTTTCTTGTTAGAAGAGTCCTCCCTTCTAAAAATATTTAAACAAAGGATGATCTTTCCACACCTGTCCAAATTCACAGTAGTCATTTTCATCTGCTTTGTTCTTAATCTGCACTCCCATTAAAGGATCAAAAATGTTACGCTCTTCAAATTATAACCAGTGCCTGACATCTTTATCCCTTATACTTGAAAAGAACCTTGACATTTGTTATGTTTTGTTATCTTGCCATGTTTTTCCTTTTCATTTTATCTCTCTTTTTTTTTTTTTTTTTTTTTTTTTTTTTTTTTTGTGTGTGTGTGTCCTTTTAAATGGAGCCGTTTCCTCAGATGAGTTGTCCATGCCTTTCTGGGCCTGATCTTGTCTTCAATTAGATCAGCAGTTTTGAGATTGCACATGTCTCCTGATTTTATTTTACAGCCAAGAAAATCCCCAAGTATAAGCATACATTTTGTTTTCTTTGTGTAGTAGTTGTAGTTTTAAAGCCAAAAGATTTTGTTAAATGTTAAATTAAAATGTTATAATGAGGAAAAAATCCAGAAGGAGAGGTAATTCTGCCACATAGTTCATGAGTGATAACTTACTCTGTAAACTGTTGTGAGACTTCTCTGATGTATGGCGATGAGAATTTGAGCAAGTCCAAAATGCACAGTTGTACAGGAAACAGAGCTAAGAGATTGCATATTTAATATTATTTGTTGCCAATGAATTACTAGGTTAGATGAGATGGTTCTAGCTCTGAAAGTAGTAGGGAGTTTTGTTCCCATTAATTTTAGTAGTGCATTCAGCCCTTCACGCTTGTAGTTGGCGTCTGCCATTTTCACATACCTTATAGTATACATTTAAGTTTGCTTAGGATGGTTCCTAAAGCTACAGATCTGAAATAACCCCCCCCAGGGACTCTTACCTGGTCTTCCGTACTTGATGTATAGTTTGAGTTGTTGCAATAGTGGTGTAAATGAGAAACTTCATGACAGCACTTCTGTCAATTGTTTGGTCCTCTTGCCACATTTACAATGCGCTTCACATCTAGCTCTTATTGTTACTGATAGCAATTTATGGTTTCTGCTGCAAGCAAAGGGTCTTTCTGCATGGCCTGGTGCCAAGGGAATGGTAAAGGATGCAGATCCTGAAAAGGGGAATGTTCTGCTTGGAGGTTCTACACCCTGAACCAAATCAAACCTTTATCCCTTTACTATCTGAGATTCTGTCTTTTCTGTGAAATGAAAGCTCTGCAAAACACACTAGTAGATTAAAGAGCTATATATATGTGGAAAAAAAAAAAGTAACTTGACATTTAAGCTTACTACATGCAGGACCCATGTTTGCGACCTTTGAGAGGTTTATTACTGTTACCTAAAAATATGTCATGGTTTTCAAAAGACAGAACTAAGATCAGGCATTTGGAAGTTTGCAGTAGCATCAGTTCTCACTGCGTGTACCGGTTGTCCTCTGTGCTTGAGACGAAACTGCTCTTGAGCCCACATGTGTACGACAAGTCAGTGATGCTTTCTGCTTGATCTCATTTCTTGGTGCTGCCCACAGCTTGTGTTGACATCTATATGAGCAGCTGAGAGCCTGATCTCTTGAAAATGCATGCATGGACAACAATGGTGTATGTTTCTCACTGCCCTGGTTGAGTTGTACCCTTCAGTCTAGGATGCTTCTGCTATCTGCAACATCAGTTTAGGATGGGGAGTCGTTGTTGTGTGGGTACATGTGTGGTATACGGGCGTTTCTTATCTTGAACATCACTCAGACTCTCTAATAGATCTGTTAGGTAGCAGCTTGTGATTCCCTTCCCGTGTCTGCAAGTGAAAGCTTGGTCATTTGAGGGCCTGGCCTGCCACCTGTACTTCCAAGCAGCTCTGTGACTCTCTTTTCTAGTTTTACCAGCACTTCAGTGTTGATCTTTTGATTAGAGTCAGAAATTACTTCACATGAAGCAAGCAGCAGAAAGTATTTCTTCTTTATTGTCTTTACTCTCATCCTGTAACACCAGGTCATAGCCCATCAAAAGCAATCATCTGCGGTCTCTGTCTTTCTTGCGTGCCTGATGCTACTGAAGCAGTCTTGCCGATAGTCACTGCATTTGGCAGGGGTCCTCGCTCTTGTCCTTGAGTAATCCACCAGCACATCACCCGTGACTACACTGGCTATTTGCACGCTGGCAAAGCTGTTTGGCGGTCACTGAAGTTTTGCTCATTTACAGCAGATCTGGCCCACAGTTACAAGCAAGAGTCAAACATCCAGTATGACTAAAATCAAAATGCATAATTTATTTCACAATTGTCCTGACATTCTTTTGTGCCAACGGTGTTGGGAGGTTTGTATATGCAGTGTAATTGAAAGCAGCTCCTTGCTATATTAGCTGTCAGATTTAGCTGTGGGAGAAGAAACTGGATACTGAGGTTCACGTCCTGACAGCTAGATTTGCTTTCCATACACCTTCTCAAAATTATTTTTATTTATGCCTTTTCAGCATCAACATGCATTATGTTAAAGATGTTAGATCTTTAAGTAGCTTTGTTTAATGACTTCTTCCTGTTGCGTTTAGCAGATTGAGTATGTAAAGAGACTGCTTAAATTCTGATATATCATGCATGCTCTCCTCTTTAATGCTCTGGTGTCTTAAAGGATTCAATATTTCACTGAGTGATGTGGTGATGCTTTTGCAACAGAACCTCTGAGCCCTCTTTTGCTGGGTAGGCACCATAGCGTGGCCCAAACGGCTTGCAGTACACATTGGTAACAGATAAAATGGGGTGTGTGTGTGGTGTGGTAACAGATAAAATTGTATGTGAAAGCAGTATAACATACAAGCAGACTGATGTTTAGCAAGGATCACATTAGTTCTGTGGGTTTGTTTAGAGTGACAAGTTCAATATGTGTGTTCACAGCCCATCCAGGTCTCGGAAAGGCTGCTGCTGTCTTGCTACATAAGATGTGCGGATTGGCTGTCTAGGTCGACTACAGTGCAATATCTTACAGTGCACAGATACACCACAGGATACATTTTTGGGGGTTCCTATGTAATTAATTGTAACTACAGACTGGAGTATCCCCATCTGGGGCTCCAAGTTGTTGTCATTATTCTGGTAACATCACAGTCTGGTTTTAAATAAAGAAAAGTGGAATCTTAACTAAAATATTTAATGCCAGTTCATAGCCTCTGCTTTGAAGTGTGAACTCTGGAAGCAGAAGAGCACTTGCTGCAGGAAGAGCAGAGCAGTTTCTGGCAGCTGGAATCCCTCTGAAGCAGCAGTGATGGTGCAGCTGATCAGAGGGCTGTGCAGAGTAGCCAAAGAGATTGGAGCTCCTAGTGCAGCATCTGCAGGAGTGCCAGAGAAGAGGTTCCTGCAGTGGCCTGCTACCTACTGTGTCCTTGGATGTCTGCAGATAATACGGGATAGAGCTTTGCAGCCTGCACACCCAGTGGTCAAAAGCTCCTTTGGAGCTGCTGTGATGTAGATAATGACACAGTTTTCAGATACCATTTCAGACATGAAATGGTATTTCTGGTTGGCAATACCCTAGAGATTGAGAGAGAATCAATGTGCAAGGGGGAAAATGTTTCAAAAGTTATTCTTTGCTGTTCAATCCATGTGACATGAAATGTCCTGATAGTAATCAGAGCAGTAGTTAAGAAGTGGATACTCACCTACAAAATGGAATCGACTCTGTCTGGCAGGATTGTTTTGTACATAGAACTTGAGTGCAGACAAATAATACTTGGGTGTGGATGGTCTGTCTGCAGCTGTGGTCTGTGCCAGGTATTTTAAAGAAGGCAACGTCCCTTGTCTGTTCTTGCCATGTTTTGAAGGTAAGTTTGTTGTGACTGTCAGAAGCTACTGGGTTAACATTTTATGCACTTACACAGGATCTAGTGTTGACTCAAGACACGATGCTTCAGTGTTACTTGATGGTTTGAAACCCTGCTGTCAAGATGCACTATAGATATCCCATCATCTTACTGCTGAGAAGCATTTGGCAACAGAAGTCTGAAAGCAGTGATCTCTGTGTCAGCTGGGATGATTCTTCACAGCTGTATTCATTTGTTGAGTCCCTGTGCCCTGCCACCACCACCTCCTCCTGGTATTAAGCAGGTTGAGAGTGAGCAATAGTCAGGCTGAGCAAAGAGCTGACAATTCTCTTGAGATTATGGTGTGGGATGTTTCCCCTCAAGTGAGTAGAAAGTGTTTGATGACTGCTGTTTACCACAGCTGCTGGAAGTAGATGGAAGAACTGCTTATTCATTCAGAGTTCTGGAGAACTGCTGGCAACGTCTGCACATCTGGCCTGCTTAGTGTGTCTTGTAGGGATCATACGAGTCTCTGATAGCTTTGCATTGCCACTGCTAAGACTCCATTTACTGGGCAAGAATGGTCTAGGAGCAGGTGGTGCTGGCACCATGTGTGGATTGGAGAGAAGACTTACAGTAATTCAAAGAGTCTGTACAGGATAGGCTCTGTTTTCTTTAATCTCCTTCTCCAGCTGCAATTTGGAGGCTTAATTCCTTGAAGAATGAGTCATGTCTCCAGCTTAATCTGATCAGTGCAGTCTAGTGCTGGAATGGATGAGCTCTAAAGTAAGCTGTAGTTCAGTGACACTGCAGCATAGCACAAGGAGACACAACATGGCTGGAGGTATCACCATTATGTAATATTCCAGTAGTAATTCAAAGAAGACCCTTCTCTCTTCTACTGAATGTGTAAGTACAGAAGATGAATAATATGCTCTTAAGCAGAGGTGCGAATACTCAGAACCATCATCAATTGTTTCATCTCAACCAGCATGGATCTTTTTAAGTGCCTAAGCACAGTGGCCTGCCCAAGTTTGACCCTGAATTATAGTCAATTTGTATACATTCTCACAGCAGTTTCTGGCAAGGACAGATTGTCCTTCCTACTAGACATTATTTTGTAAACCAGCCTTTTTTGATTTTGGGTTAATTCACTGAGCAGTTAGTGTGTGATGTGACACTTGATTGGTGTGTTTTGTTCTTTAAGGTGTTAGTCACCTGAGATGTCTGCTTCCTTGCCATCCTATTTCAGTGTATCTGTCTCTTTCTGCAATGGGCTATGGCAAATGTGTCCAACCAGCTAGCAATGATTCCTGGTTGCTTCATGGCTATTTATAAAGGCCAATGCATTGTACTTGTGACTTGCACTGCTCCACCACCAAGTTTCTTCTCTCTGGTAAGCAGAGGAGAATGCTATAGCAGAATAGCTTGAATGGGATGTTGTTTCTTCTCAGCCAGGACGTCAGGCATGTTGGTAGTTTCCTGAGTTAGCTTTGTGCAGCTGCAGTGCATGTCCTGGTTTTAGTAGGTTTGCTGAGTCACTCAGTTGTGCCTGTATTGTAACAGACAGCTGCTGCTCCCTGAATTGTTTCTTTCACCAAAATCTGAAGAAATGAGGCAAATTATTGGCTGTCATCCAGGAAGAGATAACACTGGGTCAATGTTTGCAGCCTGGGTAGTGTGGTCCAGTGGACTTCTCACTGGCAGATCTTTTTCTTCTTTCCCGCAAAAGTGTTTTTTCTTGGGTCCCAAAGACTTTTTCTGCTACTCTGCAGATGCTCTGCACCTCCTTAAAACAAAGTTCCCTTCTCTCTAACTTCAGTGCATTCCTGCACCCCAAATATCCATTTGATCCCTTCCTGCTCCCAGTTATTCCATGTGTATTTTATTTTGTACTACTATGGCTAGCAAGAAGCAGATATCTGTTCTAGTGATTGCAAAGCAAATGGATTATTGTGTCTGGTGAATATGTATGCAGAACCTGTGGTTCCCTTCAGCAATTAGACTAAGTACTAGGAGAGACTGCAAGATGAAATCGTTACTTTTTCCGACAAGGACATAATCTGAAAACACCTTAATCTGGAAAAAGATATTTATGTATCATTAGAGCTGTTCAAAAGCTAGTCCAAATGCATCCACTTCCTACTTAAAAGTGATGAGGGGTTTATCTTGCTTCTCATCATCTCTTTTCAAAGGGATGATCTGGACATCTTTAGCTCAAAACTTGATATCGTATCTCCTCCTCATTTCCCATTCATCTGAACATAGATGCAGATTTTCTTTCTTTATCCTGGCAAACTGCACATAGCTGTCACATGACCTTGAGAAATATTGTTAATTGATACAGATTTAAACTCTGTGTTTGATCATGAAAGTGTGAAGTGTTTTAGCTCTCAGCACAAGGATGAGGTCTTATCCTTGTAACATATTCATATAATATTGACTACAACAGTTTTTATCTACATCAGGTGAGTAGCAGTTTAGTTCCTTCGTGCGTTCTACACAACATAATTTTCCCCAGTAGCTGGGGGAAGATCCCTCTCAAATTCACCTTGTCATCATACAGGAGTCAGTCTGTAGCTTTTCTGTTCCTGTGTTCTTGCCCAAATCTGAAACAGCAGATCTCCATGATGCCATCACTAAGGAAGCCCTACCAGTATAAAAAAAACCAACCAACCAAAAAAAAAAAAAAACCAAAACAAAACAAAAAAAACCCCAAACAAATAACCAACCAAACCCTAAAGCTGTGATGGCCGTGCAGCCACTTCATAGCATCACTTATCCAAGTAGAAGATGAATGTTTTCCTGCCAACCACTGTTCCAAAATAGAATCATAGAATTGTTTAGGTTGGAAAAGACCTTTAAGATCATCTAGTCCAACCATTGACCCTACTCTACCAGATCTGCAACTAAACCATGTCTCTAACCACCACATCTACACAACTTTCAAACACATCGAGGGATGGTGACTCAACCACCTCTCTGGGCAGCCTGTTCCAATGTTTGATAACTCTTTCAGTGAAAAATTTTTTCCTAATATCCAGCCTAAACCTCCCCTGGTGCAACTTGAACCCGTTTCCTCTTGTCCTGTTGCTAGTTACTTGGGAGAAGAGACCAGTGGCCATCTCACTACAACCTCCTTTCAGGTAGTTGTAGAGAGCAATAAAGTCTCCCCTCAGCCTTCTCCAGACTAAAGAATCCTAATTCCTTCAGCTGCTCCTCATAAGACATGTTCTCCAGACCCCTCACGGGCTTTGTTGCCCTTCTCTGGACACGCTCCAGCACCTCAATGTCCCTCCTGTACTGTGGCGCCCAAAACTGAACACAGTACTCAAGCTGCGGCCTCACCAGCGCTGAGTACAGGGACATGATCACTTCCCTACTCCTGCTGGCCACAGTATTTGTGATACAAGCCAAGATGCTGTTGGCCTTCTTGGCTACCTGGGCACACTGCTGGCTCATGTTAAGCCGGCTGTTCACCAGGACCCCCAGATCCTTTTCTGCCAGGCAGCTTTCCAGCCACTCCTCCCCAAGCCTGTAGCGTTGCCTGGGGTTGTTGTGACCCAAGTGAAGGACCTGGAACTTGGCCTTGTTAAACCTCATACAATTGGCTTCAGCCCATTGATCCAGTCTGTCCAGATCTCTCTGCAGAGCCTTCCTACCCTCAAGCAGATCAACACTGCTGCTTAATTTGGTGTCATCTGCAAACTTACTGAGGGTGCACTCAATCTGCTTGTCCAGATCATCAATAAAGATATTAAACAAGGCTGGCCCCAAGCTCTGTATGATTTCATGGACAGCAGCATTTAGCGTGCAAGCTCTGTGTACTTCCTCTGCTAAAGGATCTGCATACTGATAGGGAGAATCCAAATCAGTTACCTGTTTGCTGTGTATTAGTGAGAGGCTTGAAGAATCACCTTTCTTAGGTGACTGATGAGGAGAGAAAGCCAGAACTGCTGCCTTGGGAGTCGGTTTGCAGCCCCAAGACTGAGAGGATAACGTTCCCTTGAGAATATTAAGGTATGAAACCAGATCATCTAACAAAAGCTGCCTCTTGTTGGAGCATGTTGGAACCACTCAGGACCCAGCAGGCACTGGGCTGAAAGAAACTGCCAGGAGCCTTGTCCTGCACAGGAGAGTTTGATTTTTTTGAGGTGTTTTGTTTCATGAAGTAATTCAGTGCTTGGATGTCTCAGTTGTTTTGGATTCCTAAGGCCTCTGTTTTGTAATTGATTTCAAGGTCACTTGCTAGAAAAGGATGTTGAAACCTGCAGAGGAGAAACAGGAGTAGCTGTTATAAAAGATCCTGCCCTCCGGCCATGTTCTCTAGATCGTATAGGAAACAGCAATGAAACAGCTATTTTCAGTCTGCAGGAGACTAAACTGGAGTGGGGAGCAGGAACACACTTGCGCTGTCAATACATATAACACCTTGGTACTAGGAAGGTGAAGGACTTGAAGAGCACCTCTATGCTCTGGTCAGGTGGGGGTTAAACAGGTGAAATAGAGGGCTTTTAGAAGAGGGTAATTTCTACTTTCTCTGTGGTTGTGAGTTAGAATGTCTTTTTTTGGTTTTGACGCTTGTATTCTTGTATAACTTGTTCTTGTTTGGTATCTGGCTGATCTTCAGGGCAATCTCTTCTCACAGATGCATTTCTTTGTACTGGTTATTGCATACTTAGCACACTTAAGTGTGGTTTCCTTGCATTGTGTCCTCAAAGACACTCTTCTCACAAGGTATTTTCAACTGTATTGGTCCCATAAACTTTGGCCAGCATAGGTAAAACCACTCGGACGCATCTCCCAGGGGATTGCAGGGCAAAACCTTGGTCAAAGCACTCTTCACTGATTTCATAGTCAGCCGTATCACTGCTGATTAATCGTTGCTCGGTGTGATTAATCATTTGTCAGCTCCTGTGGCACGAAGGGGTCTTGGGCTGGGATGCAGCTTGAAGTAGCCTTGTTTGTGTGGTAAGGCTGGGGAGCCACCTCCCTAGCACCTCGTGCCGTGGCAGTCCCCGTGGCTGCTTGGCCATGCATGTCACCACAGCATGTGTGCTGAGGTGCTTGGGGATAGTGGGGTAGGTTGTGCCAGTGGCATGTTCACACGAACACACGCACTGCAGCCTTGCATAAATTTCCCTCATCTTCCCTTCAGTGTGAAAGCAAGATCTGACACTACTGAAACCTTGAGTATCTGTTACAACTTTCCTGCATGTTTTAGATTTTTTTTTTAGCTAGCAACTGTTTCACTTGTAAATTTTTTTCATTTATTTTTTAAGTTTTTGATTATTTTTTTTTAATGCCAACAGGCTGTCATCTGTATCTAAGTGATTTTTTTAATATTTTTTTGTTTTTACACTTTGGATGGACCGAAAACCAAATGGTTATATTTCCAAGCAAAATATCTCGGAGAGTTCAAATGGATCTCAAATCCCTCTGTCTTCACCCAGGTCTCTTGTGAAATTTAATGTATAATTTCAGTCTGAGGGAGATAACTGCAGAGATTTAAACGACGTTTGTATGTTGGTCACGTTAGGTATACAGTCCACTACAAAAAAAATCCCACAATGTTGCACTGGTTTTTGCAACAGTTCCCTTGTAAGAAATCTGGGAAAAAAACCAGCTTCATTTAGGGAAGGACACTGGTGGGCCTTAACCACCAGCTCCTGTGAAATGGTTGCTTTAAGTACAAAGAGGGCACGTTAATCTGAACATTTAAGGAAATAACTAATGTAAACTGGGCTGTTGAGACAGTTTTCTTGGTAAATCAGGTGTATGCAGTCCTCTGGCTTGCCTAGACAGCGCCTGCTGCTGCACAACTGCTTGGGGATTTTGTTCAGTCTGATCTGGTGTGAAGTCGATACTAGAGACCGATTGGGCTAGAAAAGGAGCCCAAGCCGGGATTTGGCGTGACGTGCTGGCTTGCTTGGGCTGGAGGATTGGCAGGAGGTATGCAAAGTGTTAGCTCATTCTGCCTGTCGATGTTAATCCTGGTGGGTTTAGAAGGGAGGGAGCAGCTTCATGGAGACATTGGTTTTATATATATATATTTGATCCCATTCAAGACTTCAAGGTGATTGTCTTAAAGCAATATGGTGGGTATGCACTTAAGAAAAAGTAGTTGCACAATACTGTTGTAATTGCTTCTGGGGAAGGAGGGGCAGAGAAGGGAGAGACAAATAGTAGTTCCTATATATGAGTCAGTGCGGAGCTACCGCAGCAAGGAGGTGGAAGAGCAAATGCAGGCAGATTAGCAGCTGAAGTATTAAAACAAGCCAGTATCAAGTAGTCTGTGCCTTTCATTTGACTAGGGTATTCTGTTGTTCACCTCGTGCTCCACAGAATCATAGAGGAGGAAAAAAATAACAACTAGTTCTGGCAATGGCTTAAAAAAAAAAGGTAAGATGTTTCTCTCTTTGATTTCCCTCAGTTTCTCTGTGGGAGCAAAAAGGTACTGTTGTGTATAGATACTGATTTTGATAAGAGGATCACAGAATGGTTTGGGTTGGAAGGGACCTTAAAGATCACCTAGTTCCAACCCCCTGGCCATGGGCAGGGACACCTCCCACTAGACCAGCTTGCTCAAAGCCCCATCCAACCTGGCCTTGAACACCTCCAGGGATGGGGCAGCCACAGCTTCTCTGGGCAACCTGGGCCAGTGTCTCACCACCCTCACAGTCAAGAATTTCGTCCTAATATCTAATCTCAATCTTCCCTCTTCCAGTTTAAAACCATTCCCCCTCATCCTGTCACTGCATGCCCTTGTAAAAAGTCCCTCCCTAGCTTTCCTGTAGCCCCTTTAGGGACTGGAAGGGGCTCTAAGATCTCCCTGGACCCTTCTCTTCTCCAGGCTGAACAACCCTGACTCTCTCAGCCTGTCCTCATAGCAGAGGTGCTCCAACCTCCAGTATGCTGGGTGCAAAAGATGGGTTTCTCTTCTGATAGCTCAGTCCCCTCAGTGATGAAAGATCAGGCATGTTAACATTACAACTTTATTGTGACTGCAGCATAGTGCTTCAGCTGTCCTTCATATGATCTCGGGCATCTTTGGCTGCTGTGTTTTTAGAGTTGTGCAAAGATTAGCAAAGGACTTAATATCAATGTGCAAAAGGGATTCTTTCTCAAATATGGAAATGTTCCACCTTTTTAGGTGATGGCATGGCCTGTCATCTTAGTTATATCACCAGGGCTGTGTGTAGACACGTGCCCCTCTGCCCTGACCTTTCTTAACTGTGCAGATGCTGTTTGGCTGTCCGAAATAGTGACTGTACTCTGTTACTAGTTGACCTGGTCTTGGTTTTGCTAGATTTGATGATGGTTCATTAGGAAGCCTGTCTCCAGCTGGGTCAAGTGCATACTTAGTGGAGAAAGAAACAGTTGTGTGCTGAGATCCAGTGGCTGTATCTTCAAATCAGAGCCAGAGGTATCTGGATTCAGTGGTGGCGTGGGGGGCTTCAGGTTGGGTGTTGTGGTCTCTCAGTGGTGAGGAGGCACTTACGGCTTGGTACTCCTGGTGAAGCTGTTGAAGTGAGGCCTTTGGAGGGTATCTGTGCTTTGATCATTTGCTGTTAGTGGAAGAACAGCTCGTGGTTCTCTGCAAACTCCATCTCAAATGTTCCTGGCACAGCTGTACCCCTGAAAGAGTGGAGGAAGAGAAGCTGAAACTGCCACAATTGGGACTTTCTTCCAGTCCAGCTGTTTTTTACCTCTTAAATTTGTGGGAAACCAGGAGTATTTGGGGCAAGAAATCCTTGGCCAGCCCTAATCCTGACCCAGAGAAATGGATGGTGTTGGCTCAGCCTTTGCTTCCTACAGTTAGTCCTTGCTCGTTGAACATGGAGCCCTGCAGCATATGGTGTTACCTGCCTGCCTGGAGTGGTGAGCCGAGGCGGTGAAGAGCGTGCCTCCAGGCAGCAAGGGGAACAGTGCTTCGTAGCTGAGGGCAAGGAGGGCCTGCCACTCCTTGCAGGAATGGAGGTGCAGGATTTTAGGGGCATTTAGGCAGACTTGTGATTTGCTGTCAAGCCTACGGACAATCCTAGTACCATTCTCAGGTGATCTTCTGGCACCCAAGGTGTTGTCTTGCCTCTGCACTAGCTGCTGTTTTCCAAAGTCACGGGATTAACTGGGGCAGCCTTCTCTTAGGGTAGGGTTTTCAGTTACACTTCTTGCAAGTGTGATAAGGGCATGTGTGAGGTGTGGCATGGGACAAACAGTTGATAAATAGTTGGTAAATGTTCTGGTGTTCCAGTGGCCTACAAAGGTGTTCACAGCTTTCACTGCCTGAAGGCTGAGACTCTGGTAACTAAGAATGGGTGGCCTGGAGAGACTCTCACTTGACTGTGCTAGAACAGAAAAGAATAGCAAGGGAGAAGAGGGTAAAGGCTTTGATCTCAAGATAGCACAAGGTGGTAGGTTGGAGTCTGGAAGACTGGGAGAGGGCAGGTGGAGGCACAAATAGGAAGTGTTAACTTTGCCTGAGAAAATTAACATGCTGGCAACTGCAGGCACCAGAGAGCAGGTAATAAAGGACACCCCCCTTATGCTCTGTGACCCTTGAGGAAAGCGCAGTATACCAGGAGGGTATAGCTGGAAGCATCCTGCAGCGGTGCCTGACAGCCGTCTGTGGATTCCCATCATAAAAAATTAAGCTTCTTAAAGCAGTGAGGTTGCTTTTGTTGTATGGAGCCAGGTGGGTGGTCTGGTGTTGGAAACGGTCACTTGCCATGGGAAGTTTTATATTTATCTAAAGCATTTTAGCTTTTCTTGTGATCAGGAGAAAAAAAACACAGGTAGAGGCCTCACAGGTATGGGGAAGTTCTCCAAGAAATGTGGCAAAGCAAGCAGATGATTACTCAGTAACTTGGAGAAGATGATTTAAAGACCGGTGCGCTTTGTTTATGGCCAGAACTCCAGCTAGTAGTCTGCTTGCAGTTTCCTCCTGATATTAGAGCAATGCGATAATCTGAAATAACTTCTGTTCCATTCAGAGGTCTAGGAGCAGGAGATACGGAATGTGTCCTTAAGTGCCTGAGCTATTTTAAGAGCAGGTGTTATTCCCAGCACCAGGGTACATGGATACGTACAGGGGCAACTAGCCTTCGAACTCTGTGGTAATGGAGAATGCAGCCACCCTTGAGTGTGCCCATGGCACTGTGCATGTGCTAACAACTGAGCTGATCTTTATCATTATCACATGAATATTTTCTTTTGTGGTAGCTAAAAATATAAACACTCATGACAGAATGATGTGCTCTATAAAATGTTTGTGTCTTACAGAAGATGGGAAGATGACAGCATTTCATAGAGAGTAGGCTCATCTGTGGAACAATAGCAAAAAATTCTTATTACCAAAGTGGTATAGCTTCTCTGTGAGAGCGCAGTGGAAAGAGAGCATGGGTTCTCCCATCACAGCTGTAGTTGAATCCTGGGCTGCTTGTGCAGCTTGTGCCAGTGTTGCTGCAATTAGATCTTTACAATAGCATCTCAACATGCAGGGCATTTTTCAGAAATCTGAAGAAAACATTCCATCCTGCAAAGATCTTGCAATATAATGAAAGATGAAGTTAGGGAAAGAGGGGCAGCAGTAGTTAGCATTTATGCAAGTTAACTTTGTTTGCTGCAAGTGCTATGGAAAACTGGATTTTTGTTAGACCTGTTGAAGAAGCTTTGGATAAAAGGCTTTTCAGAGGGATGTGGGTTAATTAAAGCAAGGAAGATTTCAGAACCAGGACAGAATTGTTTTAGAAATTGATAAATCAAGGCAAAGTCAGTAGCTAATAATTGGTGGTCTTACCCTTGATAGCCTAGGGCAACTAGAGAACTGTTTGACACATCACCTTTTTAAGGCACAGAAGTATTACATATCTTTAAATAGCTTCTTCATACAGGTAGTATGTCTGATTTGAATTTTATTATCTCTCGTCAAGTCTTTAGCTAGCAGAAATCAGCAGAACTGTGCTTGCTTTTGCTAGCTAAAGATTAGGTTCCTGATGTTCAGGTTGTTAGGAGTCTCTTGCCAGTAGTCTTTAACAACAAACTTGTTTCTACTTCACATGTGAAAGAAAAGTTCTATTAAGATATGCTTCGCTTGATGACTGACATGAGCGGATGCCAGCTCTGTTCATAACTATTTTGCTGCATTGGCTCCCCTTTTCTCAGAGGTGAAGGGCATCTGTTTGTCAGACTCTTGCTGTAAGGGAATTAATTAATTCAGAAGCAGTTAAAGTTGATCCTAGCCAGCAGCTGAAACTTGCTTTGTTTTCACTTCCAGGCCTATGAGAAGCGCTTTCCTACATGTCCAGAGATCCCAGTCTTCCTGGGGAGTGAAATCCTGCATGAATCCAGGAGTGATGATGGAGCTATACATATCATTGAACGGAGCTGCAAACTGAATGTGGATGCTCCTAGGCTGCTGAAGAAGGCAAGTGGAAGGCAGAGTCCTGAGGTTTGTTGGCTGGCTAAGACTAATAAAGTCTACTGAAGTTACTCTCTTTTTTTCCTCTTTTTGGTTCTTCATCCTCCTCAGATTGCAGGGGTAGAGTACGTTTTCTTCATCCAGAAAAACATAGTGAACTGGAAAGAGCGAACTCTCCGCATTGAAGCCCACAATGAGACTTTTGCCAACCGTGTTGTCGTCCTTGAGACATGTAGCTACTCAGTGAGTACCTTGTTTCTACTTGTCATGAAGGAAGTGTTGAAAGTCATGCACTAACATACAGGCTGAAGTTGCTTGAATGGATTTGAATGCTGGACCATAGCATACTATGGTTAGATACTCTCAGACTCGGAAGGCTGTTGGGTCTTAGGGTGTGGGCTTTTTCCAGTGCTTTCGTAGGGCTTGAGAAACTTTTTTGGGTTGATTGTGATTCTCTGATTGGAGTGTTAGGTCTTGGGGTGAGAGTAGAAAGCATGGATGGTGCTCCAGAGCTGCTGGTGTTCCTGAAGTTTTTTTGGTTGAAACTCAAGTTAACAAAAACATCTGGAGCTTGAGCATGTATTTAGATCTGGATATTTAGAAGGAAACCCTTAATATTTATTATGATGAGGGCCAGGGAGAAGTCTGACAATTAATCGTGCCCACAAATAAGTGAAAGTTCTAGCACATTGTCATGATCTTCATGCTCTAAATATTTGGAGAAAGGTCTTGAGCCTTATTTGTGGCCTGGGACTTCTCACTTTGTGGCTCTGCCTTCAGCAGCAGTGTGCTGTAGTTGTCCTATTAGGGCTCAATCACCATTAAATAGCTTCATCTGTTTCTGGAAGCAATCAGATACTGCTTTTTGTTCCCTAAACAAAAGTCCAGATCCTGTTACTTACCTGGCCTTTTGGCAACCGGACAACAGCTCAGCTTCTTGGGAGTAAGCAAACTATAAGTAGCTTCTGTTTCAAGCAAGAGAAGGAGTTGAGAAGCTATTAACATTTTGGATGGTGAGGAGGTTTCCTGAGCCAGAGATCACTTTGTGACTATGTAGGGCTTCCTAAAAACTACAGTAAATCAAACTTCCATCATTATGAAAGGTGCTGACAGATCTGAAACGCTCCCAGGTCAACTCTGGAATCGCTCAGACATTGTTGCACTTGCTGATTTTGGCTGTGTTGCCTCCGGCTCACGTCCTTTGGAAGGAAATATCAGCAGCTGGGCTTTGAGGGGAGCACTGTTCCTGGAACAGGGTGAGAGCTAGCTGTCTGCATCCTCAAGATGGTTCCCTGCTCTATTTTTACCATATCCCTTTTCCCTGCCAGAGTGCACCGGAAACAGGTTTATTCTCATCTTTCCTTTTCTGCAGTGTTCTCTGGAACAACTTGGAGAAATATGATCCTGCTCTTGCAGTTACTTAATATCTCCCCTGGGGGAATTTGTGTCCTTCATAGAGCTCGTATCTTTGCATGTGGGCTGGAATTTTTTTCTTTCATGTCAGTTTGTGAGTAGCAGCACCTAGGGAGAAAAGGCAGAGCCTTCTCAGAAAAGGGTTAAGTTTAAAAGAGGAAAAGATTATGTAGATTTCTGCCATACATAGAGTAACCAAGGGGAAATGGCTAGAAAGGAAAGGTGGATATTGTACTGACAGTGGGAAAACTCCCTGTTCTGCCATGTCTCCTGTGGTTTTTGGGGGAAAGACTGACATTCAGTGGCTGATTTTCTTATCCAAAACTAGAAAAAAAAAAAATCTGTTTTCTGTTCTCCTTCCTTTGCTGCAGAGGTAGGGGTTTTAATTGCAAGTTCTGAGAGGCCATCCCTGTCTTTCTGTAAGGAGATCTTGACATGATGGTTTCAAGTGGGCAGGCTCACTACTATTTTAGTGCAGCTTCTACTATGAATATTACTGTTCAGTTGTGCTGGGGCAGGGATGGGTTTTTAATCTTGATTTCCTTGTGCGTGTGAAGAATACTGGGATACAAATGTCCCTATGTCCAGTTCATGATGTACTTCTATTACTCTGGGAGAATTAATCTGACTTTTAAATGTGGGTCTGTTGGTGCCTCATAGGAAGCCTCTTCTGCCCCCTGACTCTGTAGCTCTGGAGATTAAATAGCCAGTTTGGTACCAGGGGCAAGTACCCTGCCATAATGTGAACTATCTGCTACTGTCCAACCCTATATGTATCTTTGGGCGTAGGTTCACCCTGAGAATGAAGAGTGGACTTGCTTTGAACAGTCTGCATCTCTCGACATCAAGTCATTTTTTGGCTTTGAAAGCACAGTGGAAAAGATTGCCATGAAGCAGTACACTTCAAACATCAAACGGGTAAGATGGGCTTCCCTTTGTACTGTAAAAGCAAAAACAATCGCCTGCTCTCAGCGTACCTCTACTTTATTCTCTGTAAAATAGTCCCACTATAGTTTTATATCTTTGCTTATGTCTTCAAAATTCCTCAGTAGAGCAAATGAAGAAAAAGCCAGTGTGCAATGAGCAAAAACGATCTGCTCACTGGAATGTGTCTGTGCAGGGGAGGGAGCAGGCTCTGCCAGAGGAGGAGCGCAGTGGATGCTGTGGGTGCCAGGCTCCTTGGACACTAAGGACACTGTTCTCATGCAGGCAGAGAAAGTTGTGGGTAAAAATTGGCACCCTGTCTCCCCAGCAGCTTGGGCAGAGGCACTTCCTTTCCGTGGCTTTTTCTTCTGAGCTGCAGAGGAACAGGGCAGCTAATTGATGGTTTAGGAGCGGGAGAACAGGATAAAAGTGTTATAAAGGTACTTGCGTCCTTAGTGTTGGAATTTGTCTGGCCAGTGTTATAATTCACCATTTGTATGGTGCTTTCATAATGAAATTTTACCAATAGTCATGCAGATGGAAGGAGACAACTATTTCCCTTTTTTTTTTCTCTCTGACAGCATTAGTCACCTCTCCTGAGGAAAACTCTTTTGCACCTTGCTGGTTCTGGGGAGATGGGATTGTTTTTTCCTAATTAAAGTTTTCCCCTTCAGGGCAAGGAAGTGATTGAACACTATCTGAAGGAATTGATTTCCCAAGGGATCACTTTCATCCCCCGCTGGACACCTCCCCCAGTGTGTGGACAGAAGAATGAGCAAACCTTGGCTGTTGGACACGATGCTGATAATGTGCCACTCGAGTCTGGGGCTCATGGAACTACCAAAGAGCAAACTGGCAGCTCCTGCCCTCCAGCAGAGGCTGTCAGCCCTGATGGTATGCAATGTCCAGGCAGCAGCAGCTGCTGGCCATCTAAATGCCTGGAGTAGCACTGACTAATGAGTTTATTTTTATTTTTTTGGCATGAGGTTTTCCTTCTGGATTGTAGGTGGGGAGGAGGGAAAGTTATTTTCTTTCTTCAAGACAAACACAAATAATGGAACTTTTTTTTTTCCCCAAAACTGAAAAGCCAAGAAAAACTGTGCAGGCAGTATGGTTTTGTTTGAGCTTAGGGGAAAAAAAAAAACAACAAACCACCTTGGTTTTGAGCTGACCTTTAAGGTATTTTATACTTTAAATTGGAGAAACTTACAGGTATCTTGGGTACACTATAACTGAATTATAATTAAATACTTTGGCTGTTTAAAAATTAATGTTCTTGGGGATTGGTTTGAATGTTTTTTGCCCCTATATCAAGCCAAGACAAACTTGCAGAATGTTGTCTAATGCATTTCTCACACGAAGTGCCTGAATTGGCCTTTATCTTTCCGTGTGTTGATCTGATGACATCTTCTAGACTAAATAAAATTCTTATGTAACAGAAACAGGAGGGGCCTTTTAATTTAGAGCTGTGGTATTAGAAATAGGAGTTGTTGTTCCTCAGAAGGAAAGACAGCACTTGTTTTGCTGAGTGTAACTAAAGAAAAAGCTTGGAATTTGGAACTGTCAATGGTTCTGGTGTCACCAGACCTTCTCTGGTAGCTTCTCTGTATTGGAGTCCATCTGGAAGAAGGATTGAAATCCACAGAGGAGCTGACTAAGAAATGTTCATGTGCTTTGAGATTAAAGTTAATCTAAGAGTGGCAGATCCCACCTAGCAGAAGAGGAGAGTAGGTCTTATTTTTCTGCTTATATTCATGTTTAGGAAGAGATTAGCTTCCCTTGGATTGCTCCCCAGCTTGCTAGCTCTGTGGATTTGGTGGGGGCATAGCACTTATCAAATAGAATTTCTGTATTATCAGTCAGCAACAGCATAACCTGTGGATGTCCAGGCCTTCTGCAGTTAACAGTATCTGCTGAAATATCCTGCCTGATGAAGAGCTAGCTCAGAGGTCCTTCTCCCAGCCCCTCCTCCTTGTATGCCTGCATGCCTCCAGCACAGCTACTAGCCTGTGCTGCTGCCCTTCAGGTACCATGTTCTCCTTGCTGGCATCTGCACATAAAAGCCTCAGATGGCATGTCTACTTTGATCTCTGAATGCTGGCAGACTCAAACCCCTTGTGCTTTGTCTCTGATCTGGAAGGACCTTGAGCTGCTGGTATGCACAGGACTTCTCATGCCAAAAAAATCTCCCTTGCTCTCAGAAATGGTAGTGTTATTCTCCCTTTCCCTCTGGTGTCTGTAAGCAGAATAACACTTCAGTTTTCAGCTATCTGCTTTTTAGCCTCTTGTCATTGGAATTGTGTGTAAGATCTTTAGGACACTGGGGGATTCAAATGCTCAGGTCTTGGAGTGGTTAACAAAATGAATGCCAGAGTTCCTGGTTCTTGTTTTTTTGGGTTTTTTTTGTTGTTGTTTGTGGTTTGTTTTTTTTTTTTTTAAAGCTCCTGCTGGAGCAGTTCAAGGTTGAATGAAATATTTGTGTTCTAAGAGACAGGTGGAGTGATCTGGCTTTGATATCTTACATGTGTCCTTGTGCCCTAATCACCATGAGAATATCACTCACTCCCTTCCCTCAGGCAGCTAAAATGAGGGCTTCTGTGCTCTTCCAGTGAAAATCATAAGTAACCTGGTATGAAGAAGTAACGGCACATCTCCTTTCTGGCTATGCCAAGTCTCCTCTGAATTCTTTTTTATTTTTTTTCTTCCAGCTGACAAATTGGATGCTGATTACATTGAGCGATATCTGGGCCAGCTGACTCCAATGCAAGAGAGTTGCTTGATCCGCCTTCGCCAGTGGCTTCAAGAAACGCACAAAGGCAAGGTGAGTAGGTGAGGCAGAGCACTCCCCTTTGCAAGCCTGAGCGTAGCTGCTCTCATAGCTTGTGCGCCCCAGTAAAACTCAGGGTCATGGACACTTTGCGTGTTGAGACTCAACAATTTTGGCAAGGTTAGGTAAAAGGCCAGGCATGGAGAATAGCCTGTGTGACCTCACAGCAGGATCCAGCAGTATCACAGGCTGCACCTGCATTGCCCAGTGTAGTCCTGTCAGTATTGAAAAGGCTACTTTGTGGTCCCCAGGTGTGGTGCGTTGGCTGTGTACTTAGAGTAGGCATTGACTGGGGCTTGGTGGCCCAGACTGGCCTGTCTGGATGGGTTGTGTTTTCTGCAGGGTGGGGTGGGAGAAATGGTTAGCTGCACTGGTGATGTATCCCTGGTCTCTGGGCAGATGCTGCTCAGCAGAGGGGTAGTTGGTAGCACCGAGGCTCTTGGCTGCTGCACGTCAGAAGTGTGCTGTGCACCTTACATCAGGCAGGTTGTGCAAGCTTGTTCAGCCAAGGACTGAATTCTTTCGAGGAGAATTCATTCTGTTCTTGTTTTAATCTCCTTTACCAAAATGTACTATTTCAAAACCACACAGGATTTTGAGAAGTAGAGACAGTCTCACCTTATGGTGTGACGCACGTTGTGTAAGCCTCCAAAATAGAGGAGCTGGGAGCACTAGACTGGGGCAAGTAGAGCTGGAGCTGATCAGCTAATATAGGTGGAATAATTTTTCCCTGAAAGGCAACACAGGTACTGTGGGCTAGATGTATCTCTGCTGTGCTGTAGTGTTCAGCAGCTGCTTGGACTCCTGGTTGAAGGGGAGTCTCTATATCAGGCCAAGAGGGTAAGTGGTATGTGGCTGAGAAAATAAAAGGCCTGGGGCAGCTTGAATGCTTCTAGAGGGATCTAACTCCGCATTTCCTGGTGGAGAGAGATTAGCTGGGATGGAAGGACCGAGGATAGCAACAGAATAATTGGGTGGACTGGGTAGATAAAGAGTACTTAGGAAGAGGGGAAAACAGGAGAAAGATGGTTGGGACAAGTGATCTCCCTTGTAAACAGAGTACGGTTAGATAAGGTTTCAAAAGTAATAGCCTCCTGGCTTAGCAGCTGGCTGCTTAGTCAGTCATACAGAATGGGTTAGCAGGTACTCTGCACTCCTGGGCTTTAAGACTTTAAATTTTTTTTTTCTTTGAAGTGGATTTTGCAAAAGAGGCTGCTGTTTGCAAGGAGCTTCACCAGTACTTTCTGCATGCCTTGCTGTATCTCTCTGAGCTGAGAGAGAGCATGTCTCGTCTGTGTATAAGGAGTTTAAACATGATTTTTAAAACCATGTTTTTTATTGGAAAAACTAATGTGTATCACCCACATAGAAATAAAATGTAACAAAGATTTAGTGCTATAGTTCTGTTGTTACTGAACTCGTGAAGGAAGTCCCCTTCTGTGTGAGTGCGCATGTGGGTTCTGTTGGTAGCTATGAATGTGGATGGAGAAACAGTTACCAGAAAACCGCAGGCTAAAGAGAAGAGTGTCTGTTGAGGTAGTGTGTGAAAGTCTCCCAGCAGCTGAAAAACTCCAGAGACTAACAAAGCTGTTGAATTTGCAAGAGCTGATAAATTCAGAACACCAAGCATCTGTGAAATCTGTCAAGGCCACTGGTATATGGTAGCATCAGCAGGCTGTATAACTTGGACCATGTCCGAGAGTGTGGTGGCTGTTAGATGCAGGTAGAGACTACAGGAATATAGATACACACGATAGAGCAAAGAACCCCTTGAAGGACTGTCTGAACACCTACTTGCAAGCTGCTATCATGTCACGATGATGCTCTGCCTCCAAGTAAATAGCTGGGGCTGGCCTCCCAACTAACCAGGTAACTGTGAGTATGTGTAAGTGAACCACATGAATGGTTACCTGCTAATAATAACAGATTAATAAAACTTGCTCTACTAAATATTGCTTGTGATCCATATCTACCCCGATTCAACCTCCTGTCAGATAAAAGGGGCTTGACAAGAAGCAGACACAGAATGAAGGAGGCAGGGATGAATTCTCAGGTATAGTTATGCTCTGAAATATAGGACATGAAGCTTTTCAGGTCTACCGTGATCTGTCCAGTAAAACGGTGTGGACTTCTGTGTGGTAGGAGATACCTCAGCTATTGGGTATCTAGCTGAAAACAAGCCCTAGATAAGAGTAAGACAGTGAGCCTTTATCCATGTGTGATCTGCAAGGCTCTTGGTTTCAGGTTGAAGAAGCAAATTCTAAACGTTTGCCTGTTTTGTTCCATGGGTTGGTTTGCCCCCAGCCCCCCGTCAGAGGCTGGGGAATGGAAGCTGGAGAAGGTAAAAGTGACAGCACATGAGAAAAAGTGAAAGAACTGCCTCTTGGGGTGCTTGGAGCTCTGTGAGTGTGTGCAAGCCCTCGTGCTTCCTGATGACTGCTTGCTGTGTTAGGTACCTTGGCGAGGTAGAGCTGATGGCTGAGCGTTCTTAGTGACAGCTGGGAGCTGCCTAGGACCCTTTGTGTAGGCTTTGTGAGCTCTGTTCCCTACACGGTCTTGAACAAGTAGGAAGGATGGTGCTGGCTATTGAAGCTTCATCCTAAATCCCCTTACTATGCGCCTGTTTGCTTCTCTTGATTGCCTGTCAGAATAATACACATTCAGGAGGTCATCCTATGTGACTTGAGTTTTCTCTGGAGAGGCTGTTAACCTTGCTCTGACAATCTGGTCTTTTAATTCAGAGCAGGGATGTCCTTATCCCTCTGTCAAAAAAAATATTTGTAGATCTGTTTCTTGGAAACTATCCCTTCTTATTTTTGTCCTCTTCATCCTATTTCACTCTCCATTCCCTGTTCTTTCCAAAACAATTCTTTCTAATCAGATTTATCATTGCTTTAAAAAAAACTTCAAATTGTGTTAAAATTGCAGATACTTAAAGCTAGTAATCAATGGCTTTGCACCATGTAGAACAGTACATGTAGTTTCACTAATAAATAGAATATCAAGCTGAGATTAAAATTTCATTTTCTTGCATGTGGCACTTACTGTTTTGGTTGGACAAAGATTAGAGACTAATTCCAGTATGGAATAAGTACCTTTTGGTCCAAACAGAAGTGCTGAATTTGCCTCTTACCTGAAGCTATGTCCAGTATAGGTTTGAAACACAAAAAGTAACAAAATCTTCTAACAGCTGTCTCCTCTCCCAGGTCTTATAGGAGATCCGGGGGCTGTTGTAGATGTTTGTGTGTTTTGTGTGTTGTCTTGTGACCAACAGCATCCTCTGAGCAGCAGAAATGGAAATGTAAATCATCTGATGAAACTTCTGCTGTCTTTAATCTTGCTACGATGCAGAAAATTTTGGTGGCATTCTTCTAAATACATCTGAGATCCTATCTGGGAAGGCTACCCTTTTCTATGACATACAAATGCAGTATTTGCAAAGTGTTAGAATATCCTGAACAACGTTAATCTCCCATCTCCTCTTCAGGTGCTTCTAGGCTTGGCTTTAGGCTGCTTGAACTCTTTCTTTATGTGGAATCAATTCTTAATATCTCTTGCAGCTTCATACCGGCTTGTGAAACTGAGATTGCTCCTAGCCCGACACTACTGGTGGCTTTGCTTTCTTCACTGCTTTCTGTTTTCGTGAGCATGTCAGTGAACAAACAAAAGAGCTTTGACTCCTGAACATGTGCTTTTCTTTGTCTTACAGCAGGGCTCAGATTGCTTCTGTTGTGCTAAGCACAGTACAGATACTCTAGAGGAGCCTCTCCCTGCTCCACAGAACTTGAATTTTTAATGGAAACTTGATGTAGCGAATGAGATTGAACATTTTTGGGGCAACTGGGGTGAAGAGACTGAGAAATCAACAGCATATGCAGCTGTAATCCAGTTGTTTTGGCAACTGACAGATGTTTAGTCAAATTTGGTGCTTCTATGGAATCTGTCGGGGTTGTTGTTGATTCCTGCTGTCTAGTATTACTATCAATTTTTCTTTGATTTTCAGGTAAAGGGAAGATAGGAGATTTGGGAGGAGGTTGGAATAAGCCATTCTACAGGGAAGGCTTTTGTGCCTGTGGTGCCAGAATTACTGATAGAAAATATTGGGATGAGTGATAGAGAGAGGATATATTATCATTTTGGTTGATATGTTTGTTTGGGCAAGAGCTGGTATGATGTGATGGGGCAGGGAAGCCTGTGGAAGAATTCAAAAGCTTTCCTGTTCAAATGCCACCAGAAAAGCATGGTCAACAGCAAAGCAGAAGGGCCTACACAAGAGCTGAAATTGGTGCTAATGGGTCATCATTCAAACACTGTACAGTCGTGATGCCCCTCCAAATCGCGAGTGCTTAACTTGGTTAATGTGTTACCTACGTGGGGTAAGCTTGCAGCTCTACTACTTTCCTTCAGTATTTCGTTTGGCTTTGTGGATAGCTAGCTGAGAGGAAACTTCAGCCAGCCCAGAGTTTGCTGGGGCTTCTGGCAGTTGGATCAGTGAAGGGCTTCTCGCAGGCTGTGCACATGCAATACTCGGATAAATATGTAGCCCATATCTCTCAAAGGCGCATGAATTGGTCACTACTTTTGTGCTTCTAGCACCATCTGCTGCATTCAGCTGGATTAGTTAAGGAAGGAGGGAGAAGGAATGTAGGTTTAATATTTGTTATCTTCATTTTAAGTGATTAAAAAACTGGTGCATGCTCTGTAGGCTTTATGGAACAGTGGTACAGGTAACGTACCGGTGCTGATCCTTGGACCTTTTCTCTCAGATCCCAAAAGATGAACATATCCTTCGATTTCTGCGGGCTCGTGACTTCAACATTGACAAAGCTCGAGAAATGCTCTGTCAGTCACTGTCTTGGCGAAAGCAGTACCAGGTGGATTACATCCTACAGTCGTGGAGGCCCCCAGCCCTCTTGGATGAATACTACACTGGAGGATGGCATTATCAAGACAAAGGTTAGAAGCTGCCCCTTACATTGATACTACAGCACACTTTGCATTACGGGACCTCATAAGTAACCCGGGATTTTTGGAGAAAGTTGTATTGACGCTTTAAAAGTTAACAAAGCAGTTCAAAACCTGTAAATAGCCACTCTGTTTTACTGTAGTTTTGTTATTTTCTCTGCACGGATAAGGCAGACTAGAGCAAAGCAGCATCTCTTTGATAGGATGGCCTTTGGATATGATTTTTATCCTTTTCCAATATTTAATGTGGCTTTTATAAAAGGTACTAGAGTGATAGCCTGGGAGACTAGAGTACTTCCCTCTTTAAACCCTTCTTTGTTTTGAAGATGGACGACCACTCTACATCCTTCGTCTTGGCCAGATGGACACAAAAGGTTTGGTGAAAGCTCTGGGAGAGGAATCACTGCTGCGACATGTAAGTCGTACTTTCATTTCTCACCGGAGGAAATCTATTTCCCTTGGGGCGTTTAGAAGTCTTGTTATAGCGCAGCAGGAATCTACCTGTCTGACACAAATACTTCCTGTGTTTCATGGCTGGCAACTCAAAGTTGGCTTAGTGACTTTGGCAGGGCACAGCTGCTCTGTCTTCCTGCAGAGACAGAAGTGAAGCTTTTGTAATGGTATGAATGGGCCAGAAAGGTGTTTCCTGATAATTTGCATTTTAGCTGTAAGCTTTCCATGGCCCTTTCATGCAGCTCAGCTAATAATATTTGACCTTGAGACTCTTATATTTCATCTTAGATTTTCAGTATCTGTACCTTGTATTGTCAGCACAACTTTTCAGTAGAGAAGCGTGGTGTGTTTTTGGGGGTTTTTTTTGTTTGTTTGTTTGGTTTTGTTGTTTTTTTTTTTTTAGGTAGAGTCTTACTCTCTGTTTGGCACACTGCAGGTTCTCAAACTGGTATACTTCTGGGTTTTGTATTTTGAAATAAGATCTCTGGGCTGTCGTGGTGTCTCAGTCATACTTGGGCTAATCCTAGTCTGTACTGTCTTTGATTTCAGGTCTTGTCAATTAACGAGGAAGGACAAAAGAGATGCGAGGAAAATACCAACATCTTTGGCCGCCCCATCACGTTAGTATAGTTAGTTTTCTTGTATCCTTACAGAGTTTGGACTGACATGGTGAGAAGAATGCTTCTGTGAAGGTTTTAGATGATGTCCTTAAGGTTAAACTGCAGACAGCAGTGTCTCTCTTAAGGACTGTTCCTGGGCTTGGGGTACCATATATAGTGGAATTAAATGCAGGTAAATTCTACGGCTTCATATGAAAGCAAGTGTTGGTCCTTCCTTACGTCTTTTTATGTCCCATTTAAGATGAATTTAATCTTGCTATCTTGGTGATTTTAATCCAGACTCTTGAAATTCTCTTTTTTTTTTTTTTTTTTTTTTTTATACAGGAAACTGTCTGCCAGATTCCACTTTCATTTAAAATGCATTTTTGAATTATTTTTAGCAATAGGCCTGCATGCCTTCACCCTCTTCCACACTGACAGCACATGTTTTTGCCTTCAGGGCTGGGTGTCTGTTTTGTCTGAAAGCTCAACTGGATTCAGGCTATCCACTGCCTGAGTGGAGATCTACTTTTTATTGGAACTGCTGTCTCACTTGTTGGCTTCACTAGATCTTGTACAGGCTGTGGTGTTACTGAAATATTTTTGTGGATTGTGAACTGAGCAGCCACTGTGCAATGAAGTTCTAACAGGTCTTTTTCTGCATGTTTATTTCAGATCTTGGACATGTCTGGTGGATTTGGAAGGGCTAAATATGCGGCATCTCTGGCGGCCTGGAGTTAAGGCCCTCCTTCGGATAATTGAGGTTGTAGAGGACAACTACCCTGAAACTCTGGGGAGACTATTGATAGTGCGAGCACCCAGGGTTTTTCCTGTGCTCTGGACTCTGGTGGGTGAAATTTGGACTGCAAAGCACTTCTGCATGTACAAATAGCTAAATCATCCAGTCAGTGTAAGTTCTGCTTCTTTGAAGAGTGAGTGAGGGAAGAGCTTCCAGGTAAGTTGTGGCTGAACTCCTGAAGAGGCCACAGCATTGCTACAGAGCAAGCCATAGCATGCCTTTGCTCATTTGATTCTAGTGGCTGTTGTCCACCAGGGCAGGGCAGGATCTTGGACCTAAATTGCAAATCTTTATGCAGCAGTGGTAGCCTAAACTTGGTGGGTTTTCATATTGATGAGAAAGGACAAATATTTTTTTAATCTCATGCTGAAGGACACTGAAGAGAAGAGTAATAAGTACGGTTCTGCCTGGTGCCTGCTGACTGTTCTGGCAATGTAAGAACATGCTTGTTAAATTTCTTGTGAGGCGTATATGTGGTGCAGTGACTGCAAACTTATTTTAAACGAAGTAGAAAATGTTGTGACGTGACTATGTAGTACGCTTTCCATTTGTTGCCCCTTTCTTTGGAGAAGTGCTTCACAGTTGCGAAGCTCTGCACTACTGCTGGTCTGCATTCCTGCTGGTGAGGCCTCCTGGTCTAGTGGCTAAAGCATCCATGTAAGATGTATAAACATTGTCTCTAAGTTCACTCAGTGACAGCGATGTCTTCTGTCCATTTTTTTATTTCAGGTCAGTCCCTTTATCAATGAGAACACAAGGCAGAAGTTCCTCATTTACAGTGGGAATAACTACCAGGGCCCAGGAGGGCTGATAGACTACGTGGACAAAGACGTGATCCCAGACTTCCTGGGAGGAGACTGCATGGTGAGTTTTCCTTCCCATTGTGCAGGTGGAATTTGCAACATGCAAGCTCCCTCAATTCCCTCCTCCTCAACACCCTGGCCTTCCACTCCCTTCTGAAAGAACCTCTGTTCTGGCTGGGGTACCACTGCTCTGAGCACAATGCAGTTAATTCATGCACAGGCGACTTCACCCTGCAGTGGTGATGCTGCCCTGGAGAATGGGGTTAGAGGTCAGCTCTGTAAATGCAGCTTAGGTAAATTGTTGTACTTAAGTAAACTTAGTCCCACTGTGAAATCTTATGCCAGCTGAGGGTGTTGTCCTCTGTGTCTGACATCAGGGAAGTGTTCATGGTACAGATAACTTGATACTTTACCCCTAGATGAGTATGAACTCTCATATTTGTTTGTGTGACTCTTCCAGTGTACTGTCCCAGAAGGTGGACTTGTTCCCAAGTCACTTTATCAAACAGAAGAAGAGTCAGAGAACTCAGATCACATCCGGTTATGGACAGAAACTATCTATCATTCTGCAAGTGTTCTCAAAGGAGCTCCACATGAGGTACAAGCCATATCTTCATAAGGCTGAAGGAGGCGCTGAACTGGTATCAGTGATGTGTTCCTTTTGTTAAGGCTGACTGGAATAACAAAGGGCTCCTAAAGTGTGAGCAGGAGATGGTTCAGCAGCAGCATGCCTTTCTTGGGAAGGCTAGCACTAGCTAGAAGTGTGGAAATAAAGAACTACAACCAGAGAAGCCATGTCTCTCGTCTCTACTATGGGCTGATCTTCCGGACCACCTTCTTGGGGAAATAAAGCTCCCTCAGTTTCCCTTGTGATAGTACAGCTTCCCTTTTCAGTGGCATAGCTAGGGCAGTAATGGTGGTGGTACAACAAGGGTACGTACTGGAAACATCCTGACAGAGGTCATCAGAAAAGAGAATGAGCAAAAAAGGAGCACTTGAATGTCAAAACAGTCTACTGGTGTCACTGCTGATGAGTAACTCTGGTCTGGCCTGCTTAGATTCCTGAAAAAGCAGCAGTGCCTTTTGGAGTTCATAGCTACTCAGAAGGTGCTCTTTGCTGTGTCCTGAATGCTTTGCTTCAGTTACGCTGAGGTTTTCTTAGAACTAGCAAACTATTTACAAGCAACTGACACAGGGAGAGATAGGGTAAAAATGCCCAAGCAAAATTGGGGCAGAGGAGTGGCAATGGAAGTCAGTCTAGATCCTCCTCCAAGACCAATAGCTTAACTGAAGGATTATAGAGAAAAGCATGTTTGCAGAGTGATGCTGGCTGCCATCTGAAGACCTGACTCTTTACAGTGTGCTTGTTCTGTTCCTTTCTTAGATAGTTGTGGAGATTTTGGAAGGGGAATCCGTCATCACCTGGGACTTTGACATCCTGAAGGGAGATGTGGTGTTCAGCCTCTTTCACTCCAAACGAGCTCCTGAAACAAGTCATAAAGAAGCCACGTTACCAAGTACCTCTGCTGCTGGGGACAATATGCAGCTAATTGATAAGACGTGGGTCCTTGGGGTGGATTACAGCCGTGTGGAATCTCCACTGGTTTGCCGGGAAGGAGAGAGCATCCAGGTCAGATGTTGGCTCCTGGCATGGATCTTAGAGTCCTAGCAAACTCCAGAGTGGTCTGGTGGTGGGGAGGGGAAGGAATTGACAGCATGGGAAGTGATGTCTTGCTTAGAAATAGTTGCTGTGGTGGTCATTCTCTGGATTCCCTGTGAAAATGGCTGCTATTGCAGTCTGAATTTTGACTGAGCCATTGAAAAGAGATTCCATAATCCATGATGATAAGCTAATTGAAAATAACCATTTATTTTTTTAATAGCATTACAGGGGCATGTGGCTCAGGCATGTAAAACAAGTGAATGATGTGTCGTTCCCAAAGCAGTTGGCTCAATAGTTTCTTTTGACTTTGCCAAGTCATTAATCTATTTCTTAAGATGCCTGGTAGTCACTTGATGGCACTCTCTCTCTCTTGAAGGGATCTCATGTGACTCGCTGGCCTGGCTTTTACATTCTCCAGTGGAAAATGCACGGCCCTCTGCCCTGTTCTGGCACTAGCCTCCCTCGGGTGGATGATGTTCTTGCCTCTCTGCAAGTTTCCAGTCACAAGTGCAAGCTTATATACTACTATGAGGTGCTGGCATCCAAGGACTTCAGGTAGAAGATTAACTGGGGGGAGGCGGGCGATGTTACTGTACAACTTGCAATAGAGAAGCAAAATAAGAGGACTGCGTGTGAGCTAAACATCCAGATACCAGTGACCTCCACAAAGTGTGTTTTTCATTGATAATGAGTAAGATGGGCGCAATCTTGGTGGCATTTTGTGCAAAGAATCTCCTTTCATGCTGTAGGTAATAAGGGACCCCTTGGCTGTATGTACACCAGTGGAATTCATGCTCCAGTTCTTGCTTACAGCAACCTGAAGCGGGGGAGGTTTTCGACTGAGTTGTTTTTTTATCTCAGTTGGGAACATTTTGAGAAGTTACTTTTGGAGTAACTTAAATATTAGCTGGGCTATTTCATACATGTTTCGTTTGGCACTTGAGAAGGATCTCGGTTGTGACATAGAGAGTGCTTTCTGAAGAGGTGAATATATCAACCTCGGCAGGATTTGTCTAGCCTCCTTTGATGCTAAAAGTACTTTCCAGATCACCCAGTAATTTAGTTCCCCTGAACAGCAGGCAGTCATAGCTATGGTGATCCCTGCTTTTGGCAGAAGGAGCTGAAGACCATGACTGGACATGCTGAAGCTGGGGCTCTTGGGTTAGTGGTGGCAGCTGCCTTCACTGAGCTCTGCTGCATTTGGAGTGCTCTTTAGTGTTCCTTGCTGCTCAAGGGCTGTGAATGCTGACCCACAGAGGCTCCAGCTGTGTCCTGCTCCCAGAATAGCTGCAAGAGACAAGGTTATAATATCTGCAGCTAAGAAAAAAAGATGTCTATGACAAATTAATTTTTCATTGTGACACAAAGGAACCCTGAGATTCTTGTGAAACAAAGTTAAAAATGATGGGACAAAAAATAAAATAATTTTGCAAGTGTTAGTGTAAGCTGATCCCCTGTCAGATGTATAGAGTTATCCATATATAGCTACCTCTCTAAAAAATGTATCTGTTTTGTCCCAACCCAGGGGATCCATGTCAAGCCTGGAATCTTGCAACAGCGGCTTTTCCCAGCTGAGTGGAGCCACGACATCTTCCAGCCAGTCCCAGAGCAGCTCCCATCTTTCTAGATAGCAGGGCCAAGGCTACACTGGCAAGGAAAAATCACCTGGGGCTTCCTGGCCACCCCAGAACTGCTCTGTGCACGAAACCAAAGAGCCTACAGGGGCTGAGCCTTGAGGCAGTCGCTCATGTGACCACAGGTAGTAGCTACTTGGACACAGAGAGGCTTCTGGGAACTATTTTAAAGAAAAAAAACTTAAAATTTGAATGGCAGATTTAGAAATTTTATATCAGATGCCTACTTTTCAGTAGCTTTTTTTATGAATTGTGTTTTTGGATGAATGTCAGTTTGCATGAATCCATGTATTTCTCAACTTTAAAGGGCTCTTTCCAATCAGTCCTTTTCCTACGCATGGTAGAGGAGACTGATGCTGCCTTATCTGTTTGATCTGTAGGACTAGATTATTCCTGTGTAGCAAAAGTAATCTAGTTTTCTGGGTGCCCAGGGTACCAATTACACATCAGAAAGTACAGTGGGCATTTCAGGTGCAGGGACTTGAAGCAAACTGTAAATACCTTAATACAGAGAGGATGTTTCAGAAATCAGTTCCAGGTCAAACCTAAAACCTCTTCCGATCTGACAGGACACTTATTAGGAAATATGTTGGATTTTTTTTTAACCCACGAGGTACAAAAATAAAAGTGGTTTGCTAGAAAGTACAGGCAGAGAACCTGCCTCCAGTAAGCAGCATCTTTCTTAAAGATAGACTATTTTTTCTTGTTCCTCAGGTTTACAAGCAATAATGAGTAGATCTGACCCATCTCATCAAAGTGGATGGGAACTGAATCAAATTATAAAGGGCTAAGAAAAGCAATATTTTATTTCCTGAAGGCACAAAGTTTTATGGCAGTATTATGGAACTTCCTTCTTTAAAACATGAGCGAACTTGAAAACTTTAAAAAAAAAAAAAAAGGCATGTATATATTTAAGCACTTACTGAGACGTATTTATTCAAATACTAGCTTATTTTAAATTAATTTTTAACTTATTTATGGTTTCAAAAATGACTATTTCTTAAATTCAGTCACCTTTTTTAATGGCATGAACTTTGGTTTAGAAAGGAATAACAGATTGTCTTCGATACCAAGAAAACTTTCTACTTGGGTTCTAATCTTTGTGATCGCTGGATGTTCTTGCGTAAAGGGCTGTACCATACATAGCACTTGGGGTAAGGGCTCTGTGTCCTCCTTTCCTGCAAGGTAAGGACTCTAGACAGATGTTTCTTAGGATTAAGAAGCAAGGATTGAGTTCAGGAGTTGTAAGAAGATAGCACATCTTTGATGCACCAAAAATACCATGTTTATCCATGATCTCTACTGATTATTCCCGAGAGTAACTGTAGCAGAGGTGCTTGTGATCCATTGATCAGGTTAGGTAGCAAAGGTCTATGTGTTCTTATGTAGGTGGCAGCAAAGGGAGGATAGGCATCAAATGCTCAGTTGCTGTTAGGCAGTATTTGCAGCTGGCAGACATGCAGGGCTTGATGTGGACAGATGTCTGCTTCGGGATCCAGCTGTGCTGTGTGAAGACTTCTTACAGAAGGATGGCGAGGGTGCTGCCCCTGTGATTGTCAGGTTACCCCAGCCGAGTGATGTGAGCCACGTAATACAGCGAGGGTGGTCTGAAATGAATGAGTTGCCAGTTCCCCAGCTGGGGAGCAGCACAAACAGTTCTGGGCTTGGGGCAGGGGCCAAGCCCAGGTGGTGGTGGAAGTGCGGTTTCTTCCTCCAGCACAGCAATCTGTATCCATGGCCGTCTTTCTCAGTAAAGACTTGGATTTCTTCCCGCCCCCCCTCCCCCTGCCTCTCACCAAGTTTTTATTAAGGTTGATGGAATCTGTGCAGCTAAGAATAACATACATGTAAAGTATTTCCTTCTAACCCTGCTTTTTTAATTACCAGTTTTGAAGCACCAGGCACTAACAAAGGAGGAAAGAATCCCGATATTTGGAACAATGGGAGATGAAGAACTTGATGTGTTTATGTAAGTTGCTTGGCTCTTTTTAAAGGACTGGAGTCAGGAAACTACTCTCCCACCTTGCACCACTCACTGTGAGAGCAGAACAGGTAAATTCATTATGCAGGCCTCTGGGAAAGTTCTAAGTTCAGAGAGTTCCCCCGTTGTTCTGTGGACTTTATCGTTTCTCCTAAGTGAATGAAACTTCTGTCTCAGCATAATTGGAGTCTGATAGAGAGGGAAAAGTGCTACCTTTGCTCTGGGAAATCAAGAGTTCTGGAATTAAAACGCCATGTGTGTATCCCTAATGTAAGCTCCTTTACCCATTATTAATTCTGATGGTAGAAACAGAGTCTCAGACTGACTCCCAACGCACCAACAGCAAACCCAGCCCCGTCCTCCCTGGGCTGTTTCAGGATTTCAGCTTCTTGTGGCTTGATTCTTACGTGGTTCGTCATGTCCCATGGTGGTAACATTCCTGTTTCCTGGGTTTCCCTGGGTTTGCTTTGGTTAAGAATCTCTTCCATTGCACTAGAGTGTTTTGTTTTTTTTTTTTTAATTATTCTTTTAAAATGTGGCATGTGCAGATCTCCTCCCACCAGTAAAAGTGGTCAGTGGGGCAGCTGGAACTTGGCCACCCCCTGGCAGGTCTCTGAATGGGCCAGGAAGAGACAAAGGGCTGGTCCATGGGAGCGCTGTCACCCAGCCCTGGCTCCAGGGAGATTGCAACCGTAGAACAGAATCATAGAATGGTTTAGGTTGGAAGGGACCTTAAAGACCATAGAGTTCCAACTCCCCTGCCATGGGCAGGGACACCTGCTGCTAGACCTGGTTGCTCAAAGCCCCGTCCAACCTGGCCTTGAACACCTCCAGGGATGGGGCATCCACAGCTTCTTTGGGCAACCTGGGCCAGTGTCTCACCACCCTCACAGTCAAGAATTTCTTCCTGAGATGTCATCTAAATTTCCCCTCTTCTAGTTTGAAGCTATTACCCCTTGTCCTATCACTACATGCCCTCCCTTTTCCTCCTGTGCCTTGCTCATACTGCTTCTCTGCCCCACAAGAGATTGCTGCACCTGTCTGTTTGGGAAGCAGCTTGTCATCTGTCCCTTGTCAATTTTAAGCAAAATTTGCCTGCATTATTCCAGCTGCCGATTTACTGAGCTACTGATTGAAATAATGCAATATGGATTTTTTTCCCCTTTTTGCCTTGAATGTTAACGTGACAGGAGAAAGGGGGCAGCAGCCTAGATGTTGTGGTTGATGCTGTGCTGTGCTTTTTAAACCTGATGTTGTGAACTGCAGATACAAGAGAAGTAGAATTCTTCTAAAACACCTTTTTTTCCCCCCTAAAATGACATCAGTGTGCTTTAGAAAATAAAACATGCTATTTTCTCTACAGCAACCTCTCATGAGTTGAGTTTGGGCTTCTGGCTCTCTGGGAGCCACTCATCTCTCCTAAATCTCGTAAGCCAGAACCTTGAAAGGTGGACTTGTTTTGGGTGCTGAGCTACAGGTGCAGCAAGGCCCTCCCTGCTCCCCAGCAGTAACCCAGCAGCTGGTCTTCAGTGAAGTGGGTGAGCTCCAGCTGTGGTCAGGGAACCAGCTGGGTACTTTAAAAAATAGCTCCTTGGTAAATTGGGGCTTTCCCCTGTTTCAAATATTCCATATGCAAAACACAATAGCTACCTCAAAGAGCTGTTGCCATGTTTAACATGTGATACGAGATCTCAAGAGAAAGGATGCAGTGCTGCAGGTACAAAGTGTTGTGCCATTGTTTACAATTAAATATGGCCATATGTGAAACCATTATTCTTAGAAATTTCTACAGGTTTGCCCCATCCCACCATTTACTAGCTTCTGTCCCAGTAGGACTGGGAAAGGCAACGATGGAGCACATCACCCGTAGGCCCACGCTGAAGATGGATGTCAGACTAGACTTGGGACAAAGCTGGAATGCAGTAACTGAGTCATTTTGGCTAAACATTTTGCTGTCTCCCGGGTCTGAAAAGGGCTTTAACTGCCGCAGACAGAACAGTGTAGCCTTGTGGAGAGACCGAGGGAGACTCCAGCCCAGGAAGGTGCAAAAGCAACAGTGCTGGCTGCTTTACCGCTTCCATGTGCCAAGGGTTGAGCTGTAGACCAGTACCCTAACATGCTCTCACACTGTCAGCAGGGAGGCACTGAGGGCACCTCCTCGTTTCTTGGCTTCCCGTGTACTTGCTGCTGTGGGAAGAGCAATCCTGATTGCTGTGTTGTTACACCAGGGAATTGGGAGCGACGGCAAGTTGCTTTGGCTGTGCAGATGCGTTCACTGCAGTTGCAGACACAGCCTTGTTCACTTCAGTCTTACAGCTGGCTGGGTTGGTTGTATCAATTCCCTTACAGTAACAAGAAAAAAACCCCAGCTTTTAATAAGAATTTTAAATCCCGATTTATTCATCGGAAGATTTTGAAAATGCCATAATCTGGTCATTTTAAATCTGTAACACTTACTGCAACTCAGAGCTCCTGGTAGGAAGCAGTGAGCCCAACTGTCAACTCCGGTGTGAAGCTGCTATGTACTGACGCAGTAGCTATGGCCAGCCATACTACAGCCAGAGGATCCCCTTGTTTCAAAATGCATTTTACTAGCTCACACTTTAATGTCTGAAATGTTTATACTGTGAGCCAACTAATGCAAGAAACAGAGCTCTTAGAGTCTAAGGACTAAAACTGACAAGTATTTGTCAAAGATTCCTGCATGGTATTAGCCTTTAATATTATTCTAACATGTTTGTGATGATTCTTACATTGAATTACTTACCTTTTGGAAGGCTAAATTCATATGTGACATGCATTGGCTTTTAATGACATCAATGTCCACTTCCAAGCTCTTCATTACATATAAGTTAAATGGGCATTACATTTTGTTTTTTCAGCAAGCACTGTCTTACTTTCTCTCCCTTGCAGCTGTCTTCATTTTTATATATTGAAGTCCTGATTTTTCTCAGCCAAAAATCCCTGAACATTCTTTAAGAGCACACCAGCAAAATGCAGAGTGCTTTGTAAGGTGTTAACAACAGATGTACTTAGTTACAGTATTGTTAGGTTCTGGTAGGAGCTGTACATTTCTGTATGTTGCAAATAAAAAAGCAGCTTCAACGAATATGTCTGATTGTTTAATCCAACTGTTCAAATTGCGGTAAGCTCTGAAAATTTAAATGTGTGCTGTTCTCTTTACCCCCAGAAATGGAGACAAGTCTTGCTTGTATCAGTTAGTTCTAATTTTTAACTAAAATGTTCTTTAATTTTTCCCAATAGAACCAGCATTTTTTCTTTATTTTCATACTGCAGAGTAAGCTGCTACAACACATCAGCCTGCAATGTAGTTGGTTGTTTAAAAATATAAAGGGCCCACTGGGTTTGAATGGCCAACTGAGATCAACTGGGAAAGGATCACGTGTTCCTTCTGTAACTGGGTATTAAGAATTTGTTTCAGGCAGTTATTAGTAATAGACTTTATTCAAGCTTCAGTTGTCTGTAAATAATAGAAAAATAGAATCTTCCATTTACAGGTTGATTTGATGCCAACAGCAGCACAAAAATTACATATCCTTTAGTTGGAGATAAAAAGGAGTGCATAAAAACATTAATATTCAGGCTCAGACAGGCTTTAACACCCTCCCCCTTGCAGCATTAAAGTAGCACATTAAAGGCTAGTTTTCCCCTCACATGGAAGCAAACTCAAATCCGTTTTTGTTTGTTTTTAAAATGCATTGTGGAAGGATGTATTCTAATTAAATACCCGATTCCCAGCTGCGATGTTCAGGATCTTGGGTTGCTTGAAGTACTTACTGATGGGGGCCCAGCTCGTGGCTGGCAGTCATTCCTGCTGAGGAGGGAAGGGCAGCTCCAGCAGCAGTGAGCACAGGTGGCCACAGAGGGTGTCCTGCTGGCTGAGGGCAGCACAGGCTGGGGTAGAGCAAACCCAGTCCCACTGCTCAGTCCTGTCACGCTGCTGCTGTCTCTTCCCTTCTGCAGGCAGGAGAGCTCCAGGCTCCAGTATCGGTGGCAGCCAGGCATAGCACCCCGGGTTCTGGGAGGTACAACAGAATGCAAGAATGAGTATTTTTTTTAACCGAAAAGACTTTTTATAGTGCTGTACTGTATCAAAAATGCAGTGCTTGTCAAGCACCTGTTAGACCACTCCCAGGACTAAGGATTCAGTAAGAAAACACTCTGGCCCTGCAGTCAGCACAGGCCAGGTGAAGAAAGTCGGGTGCAGGGAAGCTCCAACCCTCTGTGTCAGCCTTTGAGCCTAGAGGAGGAGGAGTACTGTGGTTTCATTGTGTGCTGCACCTGTTTCAACATTTTTAAAACAACTTTTTTCAGTTTTATGATAAAAGTCTGATCTTACTAGGGAAGGGCAGACAGTTACAGACTACAACATCTTTAAGCCAGCTTCCTTAAGTTGAGCTTTATGCTACAGGCAATTTATCTTGCATCTTAAAAATACTTATCACTGCTCAGGTGAGAAGGGACCTTTCTGAAGTGTCTATGGCTTCCATTCCTCCCCTGTTTCCCTCAAGTACTGGAGGGAACCAGCCCATTTCCCTTCCTGCTCCAGCTGTGGAATTCCCTTATCCACCTGTGTGTGGGGAAGCTGGGCCTATGGCTTGTGCCCTGCATCCTCTCATGGCAACTAATTACATAGTCTTGTTTGCTCCAGCTGGAGCAGCAGCAGTAAGGAGGGAAGCTAACCATGGTTTTAGCAGGGCTGGGCCAGAAGCAAGGGAGCTTCTTGGACTGTGGTATCTTGCTGTTCCTCTTGGGTTGGTCAGCAGTTTTATACTCTAGGTCTGAACAACCCCTGTAACCGTCAGCACTGAGTGGCAGTACAAGATGCAGAGTGAAATACCTCCACTCTTCTCATCTGGGGCTCTGAAGGAGTGCCTGACTTTGGTTCTCAGTATCTTCTGTCTCACAGGAAGCAGATGTGGAGGTATGACTAGCTTTCCCATTCATCTCCCTCAGGGCGTGGTAGAGATAGTCACCACTCCTGTGGTGCCTCTCTGACCTGGCCTTGAGAAAAAGGCCTATGTTTCCCATGGCGCTAATCACAAGAAGCAGAGCCAAGACAGAGGTCATGGAGATCCAGGTTTTTCTGTCAGACAAGAAAAATCCACATAAGCAACATCTCTCGACCTGCTTTCACATGCTCCCAGCATGCAAAAGACTTCTGCAGCTTTGTACTCCCTTCTGTCATCACAAGCTTGTGGTTGTGCTCTCAGGCAGGTGAGAATGTGCTCTGTGAAAGCTTCTGAAGGGCTGCTCTGGCAGCCAGAGCACATAGATGTGTTCAGCTTTCCACTCAGTTACCAAGTGGCCAGCTGTGCCTGCAAAGAGGCTGCAGCTTCCCCAATACTCCAGAAGCCGTGCTCTGGTGTTAGAACTGTCCTTGTCAGTCTGTGGCATATGCACTGCCTCAGTGGGAGGGTAAGAGTGGCTCCGGTTTAACTGTAGGCTGCAGAGCATGAACTGTCACTGATGGGGGCTTCAGGTCAGTTTTTATCTCCTTGCCTTCCCTATCCTCATCTTTCCCATCATGACAGCTGCGGGTGATCTAACCAAGGCAGACCACAGATGCTTTGGGCGATGAAGCAGCAGGTCTCCAAAACTCCCTGCCATGCTGCCCTGACAGCCAGGAGGTGGTGTGAACAACTCCATCAGTGAGCAACCGAGGGTGTGGACTTGGTGTGTATGTATACACATATATGATGAGTATTACACACTTACTCTGACAGAGAGAACTTTTCTTTGCTCCTTCCCGTATTCTGGGAAGCCAAACACTGCCCAGCTGGAAAACAAAGAATAGAAAGAAGAAAGGCAGTGGTGGGGGGAAGGTGTAAAATTCCACTGAAAAAGAGCAAGCTTAGGTAAGGTGACAGCCAGCCAGAGCTGATAACTAAGCAAACAGAACATTATGCACCAAAGCTGCTGCTCTTTTTTTTTTTTTTTTTTTAAAAAAAACCACAAGCACTGTAATCAGAGGTACCTTTGTTTAACTGCTCCTGTACTGCTAATTCGTAGGTGATGTTGCAGCTACCTGTCTCCCGGTCGCAGGGACACGTGTGCTCACATGCACATTGTTCCTGGCAGTTTGGCCCATACCAGCCCATGGGACACTCTAGGGAATTGATGACAAAGAAGTTGGTCACTGTCAAAACTCCACCTGCTTTGAAACCACCCAGTCTATTGCTCTGCAGCTCCCCTTGCCCCCCAGCTCAACTGTGCCTATTTCCCCAACTGCATCAGCTCAGTGGCAGGAAGGATGGGCGCACTCAGAGCTGTACGAGAGACTCAAACCTCACCTACATCTCACTGAGGTGTTTGTGTTGCACAGCGGTCTCTTCTCCCTGCCACACCTGAGCTATAACCCTGCAGGTTGGCTCAGAAGCAAAGGCAGAGGGGAGCATCAGTGGCCAATTCCTAAAAGGAAGCAAGTACTGGTGTTTGAGTACAAACATCCAGCGGGCTCCCTGGCTGGGCTGACCAGTCAGAGCCCCAGGTTTCCTGCTGTTCTGCCTGTCCACCCTGCTTCCTCCAGCCTGAAAGCAGCAAACTGGGTTAACTGCTGTTACTTCGTTTACTTCACAGAGAAGATTTTTTTTAAAATGGGGATCGGGCTGTCTGAGTGTTCCTACGCTGAGAACAAAGCACCACTAACCACACACACAAGAAGTTTACACCCACGCTGTAATTAACTTGTCCTGTCACCAGAGCAGGCTGTTCAGTCAGATACATGGGGGGCTCGAGTATTTCAGAAAAGCTGGAGTGGTTACACAATCGAGACCATCACTAGCTCTGTTAGCACTAGCACAGGCACAGCCAGAGTTGGAAGGCTGTCAGCCAGAATGGCCCTTTGGAGCATTTCACAATCACTGCCCTGGATCACCTGAACCGCAGGCTACAGGCAATGCCCAGTGCAAGACCCTGAAGCAAAGGATGTTTAAGTATTCCTGTTCTACACTCATGAGCTTGGGAAAGCAACACAGTTCTTTGGGGCAGGGACTAAACAGGGATCCACAATTTTCTAATGATGCAGAAAATTGCTCTTTCCTCTCTGCTCCCTTTTCTTTTTAGCTAATTTGGGTCAGGCAGGCAAGCCCAAAAGAGCTGGGAGCTGGCAGGTTATGCTATAGCTGTGAAGCTCAGGCCAGAGCCTGCCTGGCAGACCTCACACTTGCTTTGCCTACAAGACATGGCTCAAAGGCAACACAAAATCCTCTCCCCAGCCCAGGCTGTTATTCAGAGCACCCCTTACCTTGCTCACAGCTGGTGCCATAGTACCCAGCTGGGCAGAAGCAGGCTCCATGCACAGGGTCACATGAGCCACCATTCTCGCACAGGCATTTCTGGGTGCAAGTGTCCCCATAGAAACCGTTAGCACAAGCTACAGGAGACAAGCAGAGATCTCATCAGGGCCCTCGGTACAAAGGCAGCAATCCCACCCCATGCTTACACCCACAGAGCCACTGGCACGGGGTGTTGACGGCTGCTTAGAGAACAGAAGCTGAGTCTGTGCCTTGAACAAAGAGCAAGGGCTTAAAGTGCTTCACACCAGGCCAATCTTAAGATGCTCAGGCTGCAATTAAACTCACACTGACAAAAAAGAGCAGCACACTGTGTAGCCTTTCCCTTCACCACTCCCTCTTGGGGAGCCACCCACCACTGTAGGCAGTGGCTCACACTATCCTTTTGCTGGCTACAAAGACATGGAGTGGAAGTCACCATTACCTTCGCTGCAGTTGCTGCCAATCCAGCCAGCATCACACAGGCATCCAGCTGTGCAAACACACACAAACAGGCATTATCAACAACAGAGAAAGACTTAGAAATAGCAGGAACTCAAAATTAGGACCCTCTGCTTCTTGGGGTGTCCTCTTAACTTTCCCTGCCTCAGCTAAGGGACCCACAGAAGAGGAATCCTGAACTCCCACCCACGTTAGGTTCAAACACCCACCCAGTACAGCTGCCAAACACATCAGAACCTCCTGCTGATTGGATTTTGAGAGATTAACTCTGGGTCAGCTATTAGCAACACCTGTACCCACTGAGCTCTGCCCAGTCACTTCACTAGTGCAAATACAGCTGGGAAGTCAATCATCAGGGAGGTAGCACAGAAACGGGAAAACAGGACTGAGCAGGCACAGAAGAGCAGGCGCTCGGGGGGGTGTATGTTATGGCAGTTCCTAGATTCAAATCAAGTTTACAGAAGAGTTGCAATTACTCATTTGTAAAAATCATGAAGCAGGAGAGTCAAGAAGGAACAATAAGGGGAGGGGGCAGCTGCTTTGTTATACAGTGTATACAGCGTAATACACTGCCCTTCCCATCAGCGGATTTACAAACAAACCAGGAGCACAACCCCAGGGGGCAGGAAGGGAAACTCAAACATGGAGTAGGAAGTCAAGTCCTACTACAGATCCAGTTTTCAGATGTGAGTCCTAGCCTAGCCCTACTGCTGTCTCCTCAAGGCAATGTGTTCTCACCACCTCTAGTGCTGCTTCAGATGGCGGGGAAAGGGGGACAGCGGCTCCATACAGCCAGCAGGTAAGCCAAGGGCTGAGGCACACATCACCAGCTGGCTTCCAGAGTCAGGGCGTGGGCTGGCCAGACAGTCAGCACCTGTGGCCCTAAAAGGCTGCACTGCGGGGGCTGGGAGGCCTCACCAAAGTCTGCTGCTCTCTGCAGTGAAGGAGGCAGCTACGGCTGGTGCCAGTTCACATGAGCTACGCTCCTTCACGCCAGGGTGGGAAAGGGCTCCGTGAACCAGTCAGGACTGCACACAGTGATGTGCTGAGGCCCCACCGTGGTGCCTTGCAGGCAGGTAAGCGATATTGCTCACGTATATATGGCCCAGGCCTGTGCTTCCCCTAGAGCTACCCATGGGCACCCACCGGCATCTCTGTGTTAGAAGCCTTTGCCTACCACAGTGACTCACAGTCAGTGCAGACACCATGTAGGCTGCAGTTGGAAGGGCCACAGTCCAAGACGTCACAGGCTGGACCTCTCCAGAAGTCCCCAGTGCAGTGGCACTCTCCTTCCACACAGTCCCCATGGCCGCTGCAGTCTGCAGGCTCGCAGGCAGGCTCATGGATACACATGATGGTTGAGATGCTCCGAGGGCAACGCCACATGTTGTCAAAGGAGCTGGGGACAGAAGACGGATCCCATAAGGCGTGCAAGCACTGTGCTGCTCCCAGCACTACATGAAACCAGTCGATACAATCCATAAATTTTCATCCTGATTCACACTGGCAAAGGAGAACATTAAAAATGGCAAAATATAAACATAAAATTAGATTTGAGTCCATGTTTTAACTGTTAACTCCTATTGGATAGGAGTCATTTCAAACACGGAATTACAGAAAGCAACATGCAAGCAAAGTCTCCCTTTAAGTAACCCTAGCTTCCCTAACTTTGGCGTTCAACATGCCTTTTCTTGAATATTATTTGCTTTGATATAAGTCACGTCATTGGAGTTATAGCAACGCTTGGCTTTCAGCTGTCAGACTGCAAACTGAATTTTAAATCCCTTCATGTTTACAGTCAGAAATTACTAAAAAGCTAGATTTAAAGTAAAATATTCTTTAGGTACCCTCACATGGCGCAGGGCAGGGTCTCCAAGTCAGTGTTTCTCTTCCACAATAATAAGCTGTTGACAGATCTCTGCTAATTCCTGTGAATGTGCAGCTCTGAGTCTCCCGCCTAAGAGCTGCTTCCTTATCTGATTCCCACATCAGGCCACTCAGTCATGTTGAACAGCTTTGCTGTGCATCTGAAAACAGCTAAACTTTAATCCCGGATGACTAAGTGGAAAAAATATGTAGTTACTAAATCGCTTTACATTTTAGAGTCGCTCTCTCCCTCAAAACTTGTCACTTGCCTTTACACTGTGAACTCCCAGCCGTGCAGGCTGACTCCCGGGCAGAGCAGAGGGGCAGGACTGAGCTCTGCACGCTAACGGGAGCTGAGCGGTTACTTGTGCAGCTCTGGGCATGTGCAGCTAGCACCTACCAGTGCTCTGACGGGTAGCTCGCAAGGGTCCCATTTAAGACGAGCGTTGCAGACCCTCCACCATCCAGGTTGATAGCATTGATGATTCCCTGCTCCTTCAGAAATTCAGCCATTTCCCAGAGGTTGACCCTGCAAAAGCAAACAGTTGTTCATTGCTCATGCATGCTACATGGCTTCAATGAAATCGCTACACTGGAAGCTTGGTCCCTCTCTTCAGCGGAAGGGGGGAAGCTCTCCCATCCCAGGTATGCTGACTCACTGCCTGGAGGCTGCATTAGCCTTTTCTGGCTCTGCCAGGAAGACACCTAACAGTGGTGTCTTCAACTGACCTCTTGAGCTCTGCAAGTCTCTGCCTTAAAGCATACAGGCTTTAAGGCTGAAGGAGTTGGGGCTGTTCAGCCTGGAGAAGAGAAGGCTCCAGGGAGACCTTAGAGCCCCTTCCAGTCCCTGAAGGGGCTACAGGAAAGCTGGGGAGGGACTTTTTACAAGGGCATGTAGTGACAGAACGAGGGGTAATAGCTTCAAACTGCAAGAGGGGAGATTTAGATGAGATCTCAGGAAGAAATTCTTGACTGTGAGGGTGGTGAGACACTGGCCCAGGTTGCCCAGAGAAGCTGTGGCTGCCCCATCCCTGGAGGTGTTCAAGGCCAGGCTGGACGGTGCTCTGAGCAAGCTGGTCTGGTGGGAGTTGTCCCTGCCCATGGCAGGGGGCTGGGACTAGATGATCTTTAAGGTCCCTTCCAACTCTAACCATTCTATGATTCTACGATACTACTGGCAGCCGCAGAATCCCTCCAGTTCCACTGACAGAATTTAAAGCCCGATCTTGCACCTGCCCCAAGACCTTACCACAGCCCTGGCCTTACCCTCTGGATTCTGTCTGTCCATCCACATGAACCAAGACCAGCTGCCCCTGACTGTCGTGTCCAACCGCAGTCCTGGCTGATACCACATTGATGAACTTGTCAAAGGTTCCTGTGCAGGAGAGGGAATGATTCACACACCAGCTGGGTGACAGAACTGGCCATTTAGACACATCTGTCTACAAAACAGCTCCTAGCAAGGAGCTCATCTAAATTGAAACACAATGAGAACAGAGCCCAGGTTCCTCTTGTTCATCCAAGCCCATCTAGGAAAAACATTTCTAGAAGCACTCTTGTTAAGTTTTTGACTGGCACAGGGACAAAGAAGGGGACTCAAAAGCACTCAGTTTTAAACTCCGCTTTGAGCTTCTCCAAACAAGTATTAATACCAATCATACCACCACTATGTACAGTCCTCAGCAAATTCTGTTCAACAACCCTGAAGAGGCGAGTGCAGCCTCATCTTGCAGGCAGCATATTTCTTGGACTGCACTTGCCGCAGACTCGGGGTAAAGTAGCACAGAAGAAATCTGGACCTCTTAAGTGAGTAGCAAACTGCAACTAGACAACATCGTTTCCACTGCTACCCCCTCCTTCCATTAGCCCCATCAGAAGGACAATCAATAGCCAGGCTGAAGCTAGGCTTTACGATACTTACCTGTGCTTTGAATTTCACCACACTCAGCCACTTGACTCTGACTGATGTACACTTCTCCATCTCTTAGGAGCCAAACTACCCCACTCACAAGCTGCACAAAAGGGTTTGCTTGATCCAAGACATCTTCCTCGGACAGGTAACTAGGAAAGAGAGAGCAGGAGGGGGTTACCCACGGTCACAGCAGTGTCATGTAAAAGCTCCTTCTGCTGCCAGCAGGCTCCAGAAGCAGGGGGAAGGCAGCTGAATGAAGGCTAGCTACATCCAAAACTGGAGGCCAAGCAATGCGAAACATCACTTTAGCAGCCAGAGTGGACCCTGTTCTCCACTATTCTGCACAAACCCACTGTTAACGATGGTCCCAGGCCACTGGTCATGAAACAACTCCTGCCAACAATGTGGCCAGTGGACCTGAGCCAGGATAATAAGGGCAGAAAGCATCTGGCAGAATGTGAGGGCAGAGCCACTGCCAAATACTCAGGGATCTGGGGAAGCAGCTGTAACACCTTGCTGTCTGTCAGCTTCTATTTTGCAAACAGTGACACCAAACAGCTTTTGAGAGGGTTCTCAGCAACAGCATCCAGTCTGCCTACAACTGCACTGAGGGGAAGACACTGCTGGATGCTACCTGCTCCCCTCCATCTGGGAAAGAGCTTCCTCTACTCTACCAGACAGCAACACTTTTCCCTGAACAGTTCAGCAACCATTTCCATGATCAGGTGTTGTGTGTCACTGTGGGGTGCTTCCCAAGGGATATTCTTCTCTCAAGAATTAGCATGCTGAGTAACATTCGTCTCATCAGAACCTGATGCTAGATGATCTTTGACAGGAGAGGACAGCAGCAAAGGTTGGGGCTGAACAGCTGTGATTTTGCTGTAAGCTCTGACTCTGGTTTTTAGTTTAAAACTGTTTGCTCTATGTGCTCCAGTCACGTCTTCTGGGAGCTGGATGTTCAACTTCTGTGTTTTTAGTATCCATGATTGCAGCCGAAGAAACCTTCATGCTTTGTAGAAAAGTGTAATTGAAAATACCCAGAAACATGCCAAAATAAATCCCTTTACCCATGGGAAGGAAACACAAAGACAAAACGAATACAGCTTTTCTGAAAATGGATCAACTTGCAGAACAGCTTGAGCATGGGCTAATCTACTGTCAGCTTTTAAAGCCTGCAATTATCCATCACCAGTCTAGGTCGCAGAGGCAGCACCTTTGCTAGGTGGGGGGTAACAACATGCCCTGGTGCACCGTGCTCAGCGTGACATAGTGAGAAAGGGTCAAGTGCGAACTACTTTCCTGCTGCCCTGACAGTCCAAATTATTTACACCAAAACTATTTCTAATGTCATGTTTTGGAAGCCACAAAGACAACAACCCACATAGTGCCATGACTCCATTTAACACAGGAAAACCTGCCAGAGCAGGAGAGAAGCAGGGCAGAGCTGAGATTAAGGACTCAACAGTGACCTTGCAGTTGCTCTTGGTCCCCTTGGCAGAAGCGTCCTCGCTAAAGTGGACATGTTACCAACTCCACCAGCCCCTCCATCACATAAATCAAGGCCGTGGTTCTCAGGGCTGTCAGGGAATGGCTGCATGCTAAAGCCCTAGCTTGGTACAGTGAGTTTGGCTTTGCAGGGACCCTTGCTGAGGTCGGAGGGCACACGGGAGCAGGCTAACACAAGGGTGGAGAATGTCAGTCAACAGATGCACGCAGCTTCCAGACTGCTTCTCAGTCTTTTGAGACCACCAGAAGGACCTCTAGCAACCCTTCTAGGACATTTAGGGTGCCTGCTGCTGGGGAAGGGTAGCTACCAGGGGAACCTTTACTTCCAACAAGCACTAACACTCCCTCTGTCAGCTATTCCTCATCAAAGGGTGCTTTGAGCTTTTGTCTCCAGCTGATTAGGGAGTGTCACACACCCTTTCACCTGGTGCCAGGAAGAGGCCTATATAATCACCAGGCTGAGACCACAGCTCCCAGCAGCTGAGATGTCGTGGCTGATGTAGTGGGGAGCTGGAAATTCTGCAGAGGGCAGCATCTGTGGTCAGCAGCGGTGACACACCTCAGGCCACAGCCTCCAGCACGAACTCCAACTCCTTACAACTACACCCTGCACAGTGACACCTTGATTCAGCCAGAGCTGTGGAGGGAGAAGGCAGCGCTCTAGCACATGGGCTGCCATGATACCTGGTGCCTCTCGCTGAAGCTGGGCAAAACATGTCCTAGTGTGTGCTGGCTAACGAGCTACAGGAGGTCTGCATGCTGCACAGCAGCAGGGACGATGAGAAAGAGATGGACAGATCTTCCCTAACACCCTGCAGAAACAAACCCCTGAACCCCACAATGCCCAGAAGGAGCATTCAAGGTCTGCTCACTGGGGTGGCAAATCCCATGATGATGAAGGCTGGAGGTCTGTGAGCTCTGGCACCAGGAGGGAGCTCTTCCTCCATGCAGGTCCAGTGCCCTGGCAGCAGGCAAGGGGCTGGGAACTCTGGGAAACAATGCACCTGTGCCAGCTGAGCCTGAACCCCACAGCAGCACCAGAGGAGGTGGGTGAGGGGTAGGGGGAAGCTCCCTTGTGCAGGGGACAGAGGCCCCCATCTGCTAACCTGTCTAGGGAGGTTTGCTGGGGACTCAGATCTGGGATGTTGTGGGGAGACTGCTGAGACTTCTCCAGCCCTCAGACTACTATCCTCTGCTGCTCTTCCAAGCGGGCACCAGCAGCACTGCCAGGGGAAACCTAGAGTGCATGAAAAGCACCTGAATAGCCAAGGGTGGCCCAGGTGGTCCTCTCCTCAATCCTGCTGGTGAGGAGGAAGGGCTTGAGAAGCAGTGGCTGGATTCTGTGGGTCAATATGCAGTAGCAGAGCTCAATTTGACAATAGGAGTTTGTTTTTGACAAGGCTAGAACCCTCTCTGAGGACTGACTGGCAGAGATGGCATCCACGTGACCAACTAAGGCAAAAGTAACTTCTGTGAAGAAGCAATCTGGTGAGGAGAGCTTTAAACCAGGAATGACACAGGAGGGAGATAATCACCCACAGTCAAGTGAGAAAGTGGTAGACCAGGCTGGCAAGTGAAAGTTGCAGGGTGACATGAACAAGAGAACCTGAAACAACAAAAAAATATAAATAAAAAGGCAAGCTCAACCATATGCGCACAAATAAAGAAGTGGTGAGAGGACTTACGGGGAAGCTCTCACCCTCTTCCTGGAAAATCAGAGTGGGTGCCTATGTGAAGTTGTACAGTAACACATGCACAAACAGGAGGAATTGGAGATCTGTGCAGCTGCAGAGCTACAACCCCACTGGGATCATGCAGACATGGCAGAATAGTGCGTGTGACTGGAGTGCTGCAAAGGAAGAGCCTGTACCCAGGAAATGCAGCGGGAGAAGTGGGGTGCAGTTGCCCCTTACATGAGAGCAGCAGAATGCCTGCAGCTCTGCTCAGGCATGGACCACAAGCTAGCTGAGGGCTTATGGGTTAGGGTTAGAGCTCAGGCAGATCAATGTAGGTGACATCACGGGGGGTGTCTGCCATGGCTGCTTGGTCAGGAAATGGTAGGTAAGACCTTCTTCAGAAAACTGGAAAAAGCCTCATGTTGACAGGCCCTGACACTTACAGGGGCTGTTAACCATCCTGGTATCTGCTGAAAGGGAAACACAGCAGAGCACAGGCAATCCAGGAGATGCCTGGATTTCTACTGAACAGTAAGTAACTTAACATAAGACAGACTTTTTCTTTTACTGTAAAGGGTGGTCAATCACAGGAGCAGGTTTATGCAGAGAGGTTGTGGAGTCTCCATCCTCAGAGATATTCAAAACACGACTGGACGTGGCCCTGAGCAACCTCCTCCAGCTAACCCTGCACTGAGCAGGGTGTTGGACGAGGCACCTCCAGACGTCCCTTCCAACCCCAGCGTTTCTGTGCTGTAGCCAGAGCAGTCGCACTCTGCCTCTCCTCTGCAGGGAGGGCAGAGACCTTCCCCCCCTTCTACCATAATCAAGTGTACCTGCTGCAGGTTGGGAACCTAAGCAGCTAGAGATCATCAAAGTAACTTATCCAGCTTCTCTTCAACCTAGGAAAAAAAGCCAATGCCCAGAGAGATAGCTCAATGGAGTACAGGTAGGATATCCCTAATTTCAGCATTCAAAGCATGCTTCTACTCTGGGAGAGGCCAAGGAGGCAGTGCCTGGGCAGTGCTTCCTGCCTCAGTGATTCCTACCAGTCTTCAGGGAGGAGAGTGCTCTCCAAACATCCCCCAAGTTCTTACCCAAACACCATGGTGCCATCCTTCCGGATGCCGAACTGAGCATTTTGCAGGCCTCCAGAGTTTCTCACCAGCTTTCCATCGCTCACAACGTTCCCAAGGCACTCGCCGGTTTTCATGTCGAAGTATCCACCGTTCTGGGCCACCAGACACTTTCGGAGCTTTGCAGTCTCTTCCACAGGGGCTCTGCGGTAAGCCTGGCAGCCTCCTGTGCCGCCTGGCTCTAGCACAGAGAAGGTCCTCAGGGGGTTCCTCACAAAAGTGAAGTGGCCATAGACTACCTTGCGGTCCTCGCCCTCCAGGGGGATGTAAGAAACAAATGTTCTGGTGGTAGCCACTGGGCCGCCTGTCCTGTTGTCGCTGGGCCAAGCTTCATGTGTTACATTGCCATACTTGAGGGGCTGACAGTCTCTGACATGCCTGTGGTGGTGCCGAGGGCCATGCCGGGAGGGGAAATAGGGCTGCAGCAGCGGGTCGCTAGGGGGACTCCTACAAGGAGACAAGCCAGTTGCCCCAAGTTTGCTCTGGCACAGCATGTCCGCAGCCCTGCTGTGACAGTGCACTCCCCCACCCCACCCCCAGGTACCAACCTGACCTTTATCTCCCATAACCCCACCCGTGGTGGTCATAATGGGTGCATCTAGTCATGATGGCTGTATCCATCTCAAAATGATTTTGGGGAGACATAACAACACAACGGCCAAGGGCTAACTTGAGCAATGCTGGCTCTGTGGTCAATATGCAAATATAGCTATGGGTCAATCATCTTACCCTCACAAATACTGAACAGCCCAAGAGCCCTTTGAGCTCTCCTGCATGGCAGAGGACTGCACGCCAGGACCTCCCCTGGACAGGGACACCTCTTGAGGTTACTTCTTGAGATTCAGAGATTCCTTGCCGCAACAGATCCTCGGTCAGTGACTAGTGGCAAGCTACACTTTGAAATCTTAGCTAAGTGATATAAAGGATTGACTGCGCATATAAAATCGTTTAGACATAAACTGCTGACCAAATCCGGGACTAGTACTGGATCCAGCCGCACCCAGACTCCTCTCTGAGAAGGAGTTTAGAAAGCAAGGGGGTCCCTTCTGAACCTCAACTCAATGGGAGGGTCTCCCTGACAGTCCTGTCTGGCCCTGTCCCCCATGCAGTAAATAACCAAGTGTGCCTTGCCATCGAATCTTGTTAAAACACTGTCACATATACTATCAAACTTTGTTAAATCCCTGGTTTATACCAATAAATGTATCGCTGCTTCCCTCTGCGACTGAAGCGCATCACTCCGCCTGTGACACCCGCGCGGTGGGACGAGAGCTGCTGTGCTCAGGGCGACGGAGGCCTCACCACCATCCCGGGCCCCCCGCGTTCCCCCTTGTCCCCGGACAGTCCCCGGTACGGCTGCAGCCTTAAGGAGGGCTGTCCCGCTTAGTCTCCGCACCACCAAGCCGACCTCGGGGCACCGGCTTGGCGACACCCGGCTACAGCCCCAGGCGAGGAGCGGCGCTACGGGCCAGGAAGAGACCCCCGGAGCCCGGCCGTCCCCGGCCGGCAGGGCTGGCACCGTCCCGGGCACCCGCGCGGACACTCACCCGGCACCCCGCGCCGCCTGCAGCCAGCCGAGCGCCGCCAGCGCGGCGGCCGCCACCACCGCCCGCCCCGGCGGCCGCCCCCGCCCGCGGCCCCCGCCCGCAGCTCCCGCCGCCCTGCGGGCCGCCATCTTGGCGAGCACTCAGAGGGGCGGGCGCTGGGAGCGCCCTCTGCCGGCCGGCGGCGGCACAGCCCCGCGGCCCTTTCCCGCCGACCCCCAGCGAGCTAAGAAAGCGTTTGTGACTAGAAAGATGGAAAGAAATATTTTTAAAGCGTGTTGTCTCGATAACAGGCTGTGGCCTATCTCTGTGTGGGCGATGCCGGTGTGTCTGGGTCAGCGTTACCCTCAGGAGGACGGGCTGTCCCTTCTGCAGGGCTTGGCGCCCGCTCATGGCCATCTCCCGCCCGTCTCACAGACAACGAGGTAAACACGGGCGGTACAGCCACCGCGGCTGCACCCTCCTCATTTGGAGGATTACGATTTCGTCCATTTATCCAGAAGGGAAAAATAACTAAATTTGGGCGGTGAGGTGACGATATATTCGGTCAGCCCCTGGTTTCCCCGACTGTAATGTCGGTGGCTTGGGTTCTGTGGTACACCTGGGCTAACAGAGCTAGGGCGAAAAGTCTCGGAGAGTCTTACTTTACAAATGCAGCAATTTTCTCTGTCAAAAAATATCCAAGCAAGTCCTCCATTCCTGTATCTGCCTATAAGGTAATTATTTTTTCTAACCAGGAACTAGATGCCACGTTTGCAGTGAAAATGTTTCTAATCTCCATAGTTCTAATTTGAATCAAAGAACTATTTTGTTTAGAGTGGTGAGAGCACGTACTTTATTTGCTGTGTTTATGAGGTGCTTCGCCCAGTCCCCTCCTCAAGCCGTACCGGCGCTGGCGAAGTTTCACGTTTCTTCCTCTGGACCTTGGCGCTGGCTCTGGGTCCTTTCAGCCCAGCTTCAGCTCTAGCACTGACCAGACAAAAGAGATGGTTTGGAAAGCCATAACTGTTACCATAAGTTGGCAAAATAGGAACTCTCTAAGACTCAATTTGGAGTTTTAGAAAGCAGGCATTCTTTATTACGGCACTGGATGCACAGAGGATAGGTTCATCTAGCATTCATGCCGAGATGCTCAGCTATGGAAGCAATATACAATCAGAATACACATGTTCATCACATTCCTGAGAAAGAATTAACATATTCATACTATTTTCAAGAACTCATTATTATATGTAAAAGTCCCTGATGCATGTGCGCTCAGGTCCATTGGTGGTCTTCCAGGGTCCTCTGGTGGTCATCAATAGTCTTCCTCACCATGGCTGCTGGTTGAACTCAGCCTTTGCGCCTGCTGTTTGTTTTTGGCTTGGTTACACAATTCTTTCTTACACAAAAACTAGCTCATTAGGGCATGATTTCCTTATCTATCCTACTCAAGGATACAGAGTCTCAAGACTTCCTTTTGTCTAATCACATACAGCAAATTCTAAAGCCACCTGCTTGCAGAGAATTCCAAACCTGACTACATTGCTTCTAACAAGAAGGAAACCATTTGTTCTTTTTGAACTTGGTATCATAAGCACCCAAAGAGCAACAGTAAAAGCAGGCACCCTTCAGTTTTCTACTGAATTCTAGCAGTTTAAATAGCAGTGGAAATTAACTGGGGAGGTTTTGCTGGTGTTTGGGAGCTAGATGCTAGGGGGCTGTAAAAGCTAACTTCAGGCTGTTGTTTCAGTGTTTTGCTGCCCTGTTCTGAGCCACGCCTGTCACTGAGGAAAATACTGCCAGTATGTCATTATATCAGAAATGCAATTTCAAAATGTTGATCTTGGGAATACAATACATCTTTCAGGTGTGCAGTCAGCTCCCAGGCTGGTGGGGCTAATCTTAAAATCCAAGCCTCTGTTCTCCCTGGAGCCATGACTTTCGGGAATTGGGTGCGCGCCGTCGGTGGAGTGGGACTCCCGGGCCGCCCAGCGCTGTTTTGCTTGCTGCCGCTTGCTAAATAAATAAATAAATACTTCAAATTTTAAATTGGCCCTGTCTCTCCTCAATTTGTGAGATCAACTTATAACAATTTGGTGCCGTGACTCGGATAGAGGCAATCTGGTGGGAAGCCCCATACGGGGAGGCGCCCCGCTGAATTCAGCGGCCCTGGCTGGATGC
>VFFE01007150.1:162241-173018 GCA_008921705.1 Burhinus oedicnemus
CATGAAGACGGGGAGTTCGTGATGTGAGGAAGAAAAGGAGCCTTCATCCCCAAGACCCCAGCAACAAGTCGCGCAGACGCAGAGTACACCACTAAAAAAAATGCCTATACTGGAAGACGAAGGATATAAAACCAGTGACTTTCGGGAATTGGGTGCGCGCCGTCGGTGGAGTGGGACTCCCGGGCCACCCAGCGCTGTTTTGCTTGCTGCCGCTTGCTAAATAAATAAATAAATACTTCAAATTTTAAATTGGCCCTGTCTCTCCTCAATTTGTGAGATCAACTTATAACACCAGGGTAAGTATACCTGGTATAGGTAAGTGTGCTGCTGTCTCAGGTACCTTGCAGGTGGGAAAAGGTACTCTTATTTCAGAAATAAAAACTCCCTTAGCACAAACCAGTGCATTAAAAGATCTTAGCAAATGGGTTATTATGCCTCCACTTTCATCCAGCAGTGGATAGCAGCATCTGTCGTGCTTGTGTTTCGAGCTGGAAACAAGGCTGTCCAGTTCAAACTCCAGGGTGGACTAACAGAGTGGTTTTAATGGTCTAAACTCAGCTCTATGTAAAGCAGTGAACAGAGTACTCCAGGAGTTCATTCAGAATTGTGCTTTGTCTTTTCCTCAAACACCTTAAACTTTTCACAGGGAACATCCTGTACTAAGGGCTTCATCGGAAAGCTTCCACCCAATTCCCAAACTCACCCTGTCTTTTCTGTAGCTTACAAGAGAGGGCAGGATCACAACATGGGGTATAGAATCCACAGGCCAAAAGCTGCCTTTGAAAATCCATAGGGAACAGAAACCTCATGCAAACTGGAATGAAAAAAAAATAATCACAAAACAGTATTTGAAAACTGAATAGTCTTTCCTCTCTATATAGTGTGTTTACTTTGCAATTTACTTTCCTCTCTAAAGCAGCCCCTCCCACTGCACTAATATTAAGTACTGCATGGAGTACAAGTAACTTGTTTTTCTAGAATGTTCCGAGGAGGGAAGGTGGGCATTGTTAGCATTTCTGTGTTTGCAGTGACACGCGATTTCCCCATTAATGGAGATAACTACCTGTTGTTAAAGATAACAAGTCTCAATTTCAAGCATGTCACAAACACACCTCCCCAAAGTACAGGTTCTAAAGTATATGTACGTGCAGGTGCTGGCAAACCACCTTATGACCACGCTGGACTGAATGAATCTCAGCAGCTAAGCTGCCCTGGGTTTCGGTAGGAAGACACAGCTCCAAATCTAACCTAGGTTTTAGTCTAGGTCAATTTAGAAACCAGAGTATCTCTGTTTTCTCCACTCAGTGGAGGTCAGCCAAGCTTGCCATTTCTTTTCTGTTATCATATATTTTTCTGAGTATCATGAAAGGAATGCACATGCTGATGTCTAGATCTAACGCCAGCTCCACCTTGGTCTTGAACCTGAAGTTCAGCCCAGGTCTGAAAATTACAGTCTAAACACAATTAGCAAGTATGTGATGCTTTACCTGTAATTTGAAAATTGTTAGTTGTGGAAAAACATGTCTAATGATTACTAATTTGAATTTGACTATGGGAGCTTACCAGGAATCTTACAAGCTACATACTGGCTCATCTCTTTCTGATTAACTTATCTCCCTTCTTCCTCTTCTATAACCATATCTGTAAAACTGGATGGAAGTAAAAAGTTTATTTCTAACATATTCCTGTTCCTGTCTGAAAACGTCTAAGCCAGCTCAAATCAGTCAGGAGAAACTGTCTTTGGGAAGTTATGTAAAAATTTCCTCTTCTTTTACCTTTGCACTTTCCTTAGGGATTTCTTGGGTGGGAAGAAAATGAATAAAGCGGCTAAAAAGCAGGTAGTAAGATTAAAAGGCAGCAAATGAACCAGCCCAAACCATGACAGATTGGTACAGAGTTTGGAGTGGTAGAGGGTGCTATGGGTGGAGAAAGGTGTGCATTTTTAAAAGGGTCTTTCCATGCCATTTTCACTTCAGGAGGGAAGGTTGAGGTTGGAAAGCTTGGTGAAAAAATTACGTGCTATGATTCTATCCAGTGCTAGCTGTAGTCTTAGCATACAGGGAAGAAATGCTCACATTAGATGAGGTTAGGCAGGTGTACAGTTAACATGTCACAGCACGTCCTAAACAGAATTAAATTCATTTCGTATTTTAGAGCATGGTGGTAGTCTTTAGAGGAACATTTAGCTTGGGATCAGGGAGTCCTACCTTTGAAACACCGTAGTCTTTTCATCTTCAGCACAGTGAGCAAAGCACAGGAGATTCTCAGCAGCTGCAAAACAGGCCGTGGGCCCAGCGCTAGACTATGTGCAGTAGCATTTCAGCCTACCTAGAATTGCTTCCAAATTGAGCTTATTCTGCGAGCAACTCCTTTCATCACCACTGTAGCAGGGGTTGCACTTTAGAAATTGAGCAAACAGGAGAACAAAGACAAGAAGCAAATTACCTTGCTGTTAAAAATGGCAATTTACCATATGATGCTGTAGCACAGCTTCAGTAGTCTGAACTCTTTGAAGTCATGTTGGGTTTATGACTACTGTTAGTCTGTACCCCCACAGTCCCAGTGTGATTGCTGCAAATACTTATTACCGAGATATTCCATGTTCGTTTTTTCAGTGCAAATGAAAAAAAGATAGTGCCATTTTAAAAAGGTTTGTACTGCATATATTATGTGGCAATAAGAGTAGCCAAGGTAGCTGCAGGTTTTTGTGAGGTTGGCTTGAGACATTTGCGTTGGTGCCTTCTGAGATGAGTGGAGTTCCACTAGTCAGAAGGATTTAGGCTCCTGTGGCTCTAGGTATTGCACTTGCAGCAATCTGTCAAGGGGAGGAAGCCTTGAGGTGGATTTTAATTGCTTATACAAGTATGTTGTGTGTATCTGTCACGGAGGACAAGTTTGGTGATGTTCACAGGAACAGACCTGACTCAAAAGCTGTGTAGCACTTTGGGGTTTTTTAAGTGCTCTGCGGTGTAACCCAACGAATAAGATAGTGGCTAACTGGTTATTCTATTTTGGCAAACACTCTGAGATATTAATAGGCATGACAAAGGAATTAAAACCAAAAGTGGCTTGGAATGAAAATCTGCTAACTCAGCACTGCTCCTGAGAGCAAATATTGCTGGGATGCCTACAAATTGACCATTTAAGCCAAACAGTCCCTAGGAAACTGGTGCTGGGGCTAGATTTTTGACTCGCTGAGATTAAGTAGACCATTTCTAGAATAAACTGCAAACAGCATTTCCAAACTTTCTGAAATGTCACAGGAAGAAAAGCAAGAAAAAAAGCCTTTTGAAAAACATAATTGTTATTCAATAAATATGAAAAATTTTACAAGCAGAAATAAGTTTTCTCATAAATGCATTCATCTCTATTCCTATTTTCAAACTTGATATAAGTGATGACTGCACCGTATTTATCTTTCTCCAACTAACTGCTCTGAAAACTAGACCAAAAAGAACATTTATTACATCTCTACCTTTATAAATTCAAGTCCCTGTATCTATAAAGCTAATACACTTCTAAGTACTTTTAAGCAGTTTGATAACCTGCCAGAAAATACAGATGTATGGAATTCATGGTGTTATGCCTCATAGCCTGCAGGAATCAGTCAGTTGCTGGTTCCATCACAGGACATATTTGCACTCCATTCAAGGAAGTAAATACAAAAAGCAATATGCATTTTGCAATAAAGGGATATGCAGGTAGCTGTCAGATGAGCTAGGTGAAAGCGAAATGAGAGGTTCCCAAAAGAAGAGATGTCCTACAGGTTGGTAGGGATGTGTGACTGCTCGTGCTAGGGGCGTATGTGTAAAAGTAAGGTAGGGACCTGGGACAGGGGAGCTTTTCTTGAAGAGACTTTTGACTCCTTCTCAGTCAGAAAAAGATGCATTCTGAACAGGATCTTTGAGTCAATATTCCAGGCTTTATTATCTTGTCAGACCAGTCTGCCCACACTTGTAATTAGTTATATGCTTTAAGAGGGAACAATGGTTTCATTGTTACCACATACTTTCTGGTAGGCAATATGGAGAATTACAATGGAAATATAATATCTAACATCTGTTTTTGTCATAGGGGTAAAAGAAACATAACCAGAATACCAGCATACCATTGAGACTGGGTGGCCATTAGGGTCTGCAGAAGAGCATCCTTTATTTGTGTCTTCATTCCTATTTGTAGTGAAGAAATACCATTTGTTCTCTACACTGTGTGACACATCGTATTTGATTCCTGGTCAGTACATCTAACCTAGTTTTAGACTCTCGAACACGGCTCTAACTTAATGATTTTTCACTGTGGGGTTCAGTTACTTCCACAGGACCGTGGCATGGTAACATGGCAAATGTTTCTGTCAGGAGGCTTCTATTTGCTCTTGGCATCTACATTTCCACCAGAAAGCAGGGATCAGCAAGCTGAAAACAGCTGAAAATTGTTTATTACATACATGTATTAGAACCCAGTGGAATGCAGATGTTGAAGGTATTTAGTACCTGGTAGGATCAGGACTTGAGACGGCAAATTAAGAGATACCACAGAAATATCCAGGATATTAATTCCAATCTAGTGACGTTAAAGATTTCTTTAGAATTCAGTAGCATTTGAGCTAGAGAAAAATGTATGCATTCAATGGTAATGGGGCACTGAAATCATCCCCGACTCTCTGGGATACGCTAAAACTTACCAGGAAAAACCACATTGTGGACAATTGCCCAGTATCGCTGCAATTAAAAACTAGCTCCCAAGGTGGAGCTCCTCTTTGTATTGCAAGACAAGATTGTGAGTTAAAAGGTCTAATCCTATTTCACTGTGGAACGAGCTCAAGGACCTCTCTGTGCAAGTGGTGTTCCCCACTGACAGTCTGCAAGTGTCAACTGTCCTCATTATTGAACGAGGTTACATGGCTTGCACAGGTGATGATCTGTACTGATTTTAAAACCATACCCATTCGGAAGGCTGCAGCAGAGTTTAGTCTGGGAGATAAAACAGTAAAATTGAACTGCAAGTTAGAACTTCAGTTGGACTTTATAGCCATCTCTGCCCTGTGATTTGTGTATGACCCTGAGCTCAGCATTTGACCTTGGATAAAATACTGTGTTGTCTACTATACCCAGCTATTGAGGCAAGCGTAATTCTGGTTTTTTACCTAGCAGGGATTTTGTAAGTCTTTACTTCGGTAGCCACTGAAGAAAAAACCTATCCTTTATATAATGAAAAACATTTTATTTCATGATAGGAATTTGAATCACAGAATTAATACCTTCAGTTGATGTCTGTATGTGCGAGACTTCTGTAGTTCCACAAACATGGACTGCCAGATAGATGAATACTGGCGTTTCCACATAAGATGAAAACATAACAGTTTTAAGATTTCTGAATTTCCTAGTGCTGGGCATCCTGCCATAGAGTTCAGATAGGGAGATATTTGACTCATTTTATGGATGATAATGACCATTAGCTCTCTGACTACTTTAAACAGGCTGCTTTAGGTAACATGTAGCATTTGTTAGTGTCGTGGTTTGGCCTCAGCCGGCAACAAAGAACCACGCGGCCGCTCGCTCAACCCCCGACGGCGGTGGGGGAAAATCGGAAGAAAGAGGCAAAACTCGTGGGTTGAGATAAAAACAGTTTAACACAACAGCAAATGAAAGAGGAAAACAACAACAATAACAGTGATGGAGGAATGTACACACAGGGTTACTGTACCAGCACTCATCGACCAGACCGTACAGCCCCAGCCCGCTCCCGAACCGGGCCTTCCTCCCCCTCCTCCTGGCCAGCTCCCCCTTATGGACTGGGCATGGCGTCAAGTGGTATGGAATACCTGTGTCCCGGGCCAGAAAATTAACCCTATCCCTGCCAGAACCAGGACAGTTAGGTATCTCATTTTCAAATGCTGTAGCCATTATGTCTTTCAGGAGCACCTTTTTTGTTTTTTAAACTATATTGATACATGGTAAAACGATAACATGGCTGAACTGGCGAATGTGAAATTTAACCACCTTTGCTCACAAGTTATCTGCAAATGGGCATTGTATTTCCAAGTATTGGTTTGTCAGTGCCCTGAGTGCAGCAGCAGGCCCTAATTGCCCTGACCACACACACCACCCACACCCTCTGCCCAGGGGCCTAGAAGCTCAGGCCTGGTCTTCAGTTCTTCCCAGAGCTATGTTGTAGATGTACCTGCTTCCAGTCCTGTTCCTGAACTGTTACTTAGATTTAGTGGCTTGACCTTGGCCTTGTTACCTTGCATTTGTCTGATGATCAAGGGACTGGCAATCGGACCTGTTGCTGTTGTTATAAATTTAGAGATGGTTCAGGTTATAATTCTTTATCAAATTTTTTTATTAGGATATTAATGCAATAAGAACAGGCAAAACAGCGCTGGGCACGCCAGGGAGTCTCTGCTCCACCAAATGGTGGCCTCATGCAAAGCAATATGACTCCCTTTATATCCTAGCCTAATACACATTCATACTGCTTCTTAAAAGTCTCCACCTCCAGGCTGCGCAGGCGCAGTGGTCCATCTAGAGCTTTATCGAATCTTCTCTGGTGATTGATGGACTCAGTGCAGGGGTCCTCCAGGCAATATCCCTTAGCCAAACCCCCCTCCTCCCACACGCAACAACCAGACCTCATAACATAGTTTGTGGTCACAAAAACTCAAACCAACTCAACAACAAAAGTTACAAACACTTTCCCTCAACAAATACACATAAATATATAACCATACATTGCAAAATATCTGCAGCACATCTGCTTCCATACGTCCTCAGCACATTCTGTGTTCTTGCAACCCAAAGAAGTCTTTTTATTTTATAACACTGCTCCATATTAACACAAATCACCATTGTATTCCTCACACTGTTGTCACCTGGCATGGGTTGCTGTGGCACTGTGCCCTGAGGGTGAGATCATTGCTGCTGCTGTCACTTTGGTTTGTCTTCTCTTAGGACACAGCCAGCTCTTGCTGCTCCCTTTGTTATTCAGTGGTTCTTCCAAACCTGTTCCAGGCTCCAATTCTTGCAGCTTATTTGGTACAGGCATAGATTGCAGTTCTCATTCTGTGTTCATGCTGTGAGATCTGTCTCCAAACTGTCATTTAATAAAAGGATTACACCCTGACAAAAATCTTCGGATAATCAGGATCATTTTTCTTATTCATGCAAGCATTTGTGATGCCTTCTTTCTGCATACATTCTTAGGGAGACAAGAAACCCGCTCCTACGTGTAAGAAAGGGAAGTTAGAATTACCTTGGAAACAACTGCGTTGATTTACATTATTGAATAATTTATGCACAGTTGTTCAGCAGTAACTGGAACAAAGCTTTCTAAAAGATATACCTTCCTTCAAACACATCAATTATTTTTACCTGCAAACAACTTTTCCCTTCTCTTAACTCTTCTCAGCAGCTGCTTTTGGTCTGCTACTCCAGAGGTGTGTTCAAAATCTTTACATGGAGCAAAAAAAGAAAAAATTAGGGGAAATGGATTGCTCCACAATGCTGAAGTTTCATTCCCAGTAAAGACTCTTCTTAACAACTCTCTCTATGAAGTTTCGGCTTCTTAAAGTGGAGGAGATGGCCTTATCTTACAGCTGATGAAAGAGACTTCAAGTGAGGAAACTTGCTACACAAGGGCTAAGGTTCTGCCAGTCTACATGACCAGGCACATTCTTTGTGCTGAAGATTGTGTAGCATTCATGAAACATTTTGGACAGGAAAAGCATTAATGATTGTTCCTCTTCCAATGGAGAAATGGCGGCACTCTTTGAATTGGAGTTTTCAGTAAGACTTGACACAAATGCTATAAAATAGCCCTTTGAGTTGCAGTCTATATCTTATATGTTTAGACATGGTGTCACAACACCTCACTCCTGTGGGGTAAGGCTTACCAGGTTCTCCAAAGCATCCTCCCTTAGGCTTCTGCCAAGTGAGAATCTTCTCCAGCCATCATCTGAGTTTGTAGAAGTCTGAGAAACCAGACATGCCACACAACATAACGAGGGGGAACAAAATGGGACAGAAAAACACAGCTTTTCTTTGGTTATTACTGCTTTATGCTTGATCTCCAGCAAAAAAAAAAAAAAAATCATACCACTTTAATCCCAGCAATCTACTTTAACAACAGATTTAGGCAAATAAATTCCAGGTTTGGAAATGATGGCACTTACAGTATGGCTAATGTAGGTAACAATCATAAACTTTACTTTATACATCTTGCTTAAGTTGGGATAAAGATCCAGGTTGCAAAATTTGAGATAAATTATCTGATGCTGATGTTGTAAATGTTGTATAATTCATTACTTTAACATAGCAAGTATCTTGTATCTTTTCTTAAATGATTCATTGCTGCTAAAGAAAATGCTTTGCTTTTATTATTTCACAACATTTACCAATTGTTGATTAACTGAGAATAGGGAACATACTGTTTCCCATGAAAAGCTCTCAGGAAGAAAACTTGAATCCATTGCTTTCAATCTCTAAGTTTATTTTCATCATGTTAGCACAGAAAATACTCCTGTAATAGGAACAGGTGATCTTCTCTAGATACAGAAAAGAACTGGGTATTGCACAGTATTTTATTAGACTTTTTCTTTTCCTCCAACCTGGAGTAGGGACGAGAGGATCTGAGAGTTGTGAATTGCAACTGAAAATCTTACATTCGATTCAAACATTCTGCGATAAGTCAATCTAATAACATTATTTTTTAGCAGGATGCATCTTCAGGGACCATAGGCTCCCTACAAATACGTGTCCTTCTAAACAAGCCTGGGGGAGAATGGAAAACAACATCAGTATGTGGTATACCTACACAGCAAGCAGGGACCCTCATCATCAATCTGTTTCCAAACTAAAAATATATGAAATAGCATTTTCAACCAGCTTGTTCGGCTATCAACACATAGAGTTGTCCTAATAAACATCTACATTGCCTGGAGCCTAAGAACTAATTAGATACAAGTATCATTTCGTTGCTTACTGGTAACGTGTCATGTGGGTAACGTACATCTTATCCTTTGCAACTGGAATGTCTGTTCTATAGATTTTTGGGGTGAAGCACACAGATAAAATATTGGTGTTATTCAGTAGGGAAAGGAGTGACCCTAAAATTAAGAAGTTGAGGGAAATATGACCAATAAAATTAAAAAGACATTCCTAGCTATCTTAGGTATATCACCACAGTTCAGAGTATTTGCAAGTGGAATCAAGGAACCACAGGCTCTTTGCTCTGTCTAAACCTAGCTTAGGAATGGTGTTCAGAAAGGCCTGTCTTATGCCAGAGGCTGGGTTCATTTCCCCTTCCTGTGGCCCTTTTTCCCAGCCTCCTCTTCCTCAAATTCTGAAAGCAAATCAAAGAAGAAAGCCTGTAATTAATGGTGCAGTAGAGGGAGTTCTCAGGTCCTGCCTGATTGCTTAGATGCCTGTCTATACCCAAAGGTACTTTTGCATGCATATGCATGTAGCTATTTTGAAGAAACATCCATTTAGCCAGTTTTTTTGAGGCTAAGCTATGTTGCTGACATATCACAGAATAAGGCACTTTATTTCTGTCCAAAATGACAGATGAGTCCCTTTAAAATTAATGGTAGTGCCACAGAATGATAGGACGTCATTTGCAAATAACCTATATGCCAGAAAAAATCAGTTTTGTCTCTCAGCAGATATTGGCATCACTGCAACTTCACTGCTAGCCACCAGACAACTCGGAGGGACCAAACAGGGAAGCTATGGAAGCTATGGACCATAGATTTAGTCACGGCGACTTGAAAACAAGCACGAGGCACACAACGCGAGGGTGAGCAAGCCTGAAGCTGGTCTTGCCTCTCTGTGGCTTTCAGAGCTAAATATCCCTGCTGGGTTGACCTGCCCGCGGTGCCTTCTCCAGGCCTCCCAAAAAATCAGCAGCAGGTTTTTAGCTCCAAAGAGCCCTTCTTGCCTAAGCTCACTCAGGGTGGGTGACAGATGTTGCCCTCACTCTAAGTAAACTGTTTCATTAACTTTAGCATCTTTGCTGTTTCATAGGTCAAGAACATGAAGGTAGAACACTGCAATACAAATGTAAATACCTTGAGCTTGAACAAGAGCTACTTTTCACCACCAAGAGCTTTTTTCCACCACCACAGGTATCACTTATTTTCTACCTTTGAAATATTTGGGGTCATAGAGAATGTGTCACTTTTTCAGTCAGAGAAGACAACTCCTTCACCGACCTTTCAACTTGGGCACGCTGAGGAAGTACTTCATGTTCTGAGGGCTGCTCTTCCCAGGCTCCTTTCAAGTACCCTACAGAAAGGAAGAAAATTCATTTTGCATGCTACCATACACTCATTTTAAAAAAATGAGTTTTGGAGCCTCCTCTAGTGACCGTTATTCCCCACTACAACCACTTTTAAAAGTTATATTTAACCTGGAGCCTACCGCTACTCTACTTGCCGCCTCCCTGGCGAGTCTCCCTCAGAGCGCGGCGCCGCTAGGGGGCGCCCCGCCGCCCTTCTCGCCCGCCGGCGCCAAAAGATGGCGGCGGGCGGCGCGGCCCTGGCCTTGCCGCTGGCGGCGGGCGCGGTGGTGCTGGCGGCGCTGCTGTGGTGGCGGCGGCGGGCGGCGGCGGCGGGTGGCGCGGGGCGAGTGTGCGTGGCGGTGCTGGGCGACCTGGGCCGCAGCCCGCGGATGCAGTACCACGCGCTCTCGCTGGCCCGGCACGGACGCAGCGTCGCGCTGTTGGGCTACCTCCGTGAGTGAGGGCGGGCGGTTCTTTCCTTGGCCCACCCCCCCCCCCC